>BPLR01018205.1:0-78654 GCA_021605095.1 Caerostris extrusa | reverse complement strand
GAGAAAGAGAGAGGAGAGAGAGAGAGAGAGAGAGAGAGAGAGAGAGAGAGAGAGAGAGAGAGCATATATATATATATATATATATATATATATATATATATATATATATATATATGCGCATATATATATATATATATATATATATATATATGCTATATATATATATATAAAACCCAATTCTTTATAGAGATTAGATTAGCCATAACTGTGATTTTACAGAGATTAGATTAAAGACCTATATTTTTAAGTCCAGGTTATTATGGGCGTTTCTTTTTTACTATCATTTCTTTCTTTTTATATTTCGTCGAATATGGGATTATGTATGGTATTTACCATCACAATTACAAGATTTTTAACAAGAAAAAATGACCAAACTTTTGAATCATTACCATTTTAAGAATATCGTCGAAAAAAATAAAAACCTATAATTTATTTTTTAATTGCAATTAAATGGATACATCCATTTTATATCATAAGGATAATTTTTAATGTTATTCGAATTTATATTTTCATATTTTCTTTTCTGATGTCAGAGTGTCTACCGCTCTAGCGCCCGTTACCACAATTTCGGTTCAAGTCACATTGGTGCCATGAATGTTTTAGACGTGGTTCGGAATCCACTCCCAATCGTGGGTTCCGGTCTCATAGGATCGTAGAGCATTGTGGAGGTAGTATTACTCCGCGTCCGTAGCCTATCTTCAAGCTACACGTGCCCGTTGGGTAGTCCTAAATGAGTAGCAGCTTGACTGTGGCATAAGATTAACTCTCTCTCTCTCTCTGTATTGTCAGCTTCATTAGAATATCATATTCAGTAACTACTTTATTTTACATAGAAACTACTCTTTTATTTTTATTTCGGTTTCATTATTTAAAAGAGTAGACCGAAAATCCGCTTTTCGTCTATTCCGAATAGAGGTTTGTGGTTTGTGGCTGTTCTGCTGGCAATGAACTACGTGATTTATCAGCTGTAGAAGAAATTACTTTCACTTTTATCAGTCAAATTAATAATAATAATAATAATAATTTCATTGTTGTCAATCAAAAAGTAATTTCAATTTTGTCAGAAAAGAAAAATTGGGTAAATTATTTTGAAACATTTCTTTTCTTCAAAATAAGGCAAAAATTCAATGAAAATATTTCGTGTTGAGTAAATGCTTTTATTTGAAACTTTGCTCATAAACATGAAAATAACAATGTGCAAATTTCCCGCCTTGTTTACTGGAATAGTTTTGTTCTAAGTATTCTTTTGGAAATAATTCTTCCAAGATTCTTAGAAATACGGCTGAAAGAAAGAAAGGGGCTTTTTTTGCAAAAGTGAAATATTGCGAAAGCTTTTTTGCGAAAACGCTGGAAGCATATATTCATCCCTATTTGCAAAATTTAGCAAGTTTCCAGAAGATTTTAGAGTCATTATAAATATTTTTTAAACTGTAAGATCTTCTGATTTTGTTATTACTTAGTATAGTGATAGCAATTTGGCAGTACTTTTGGCATTTGGCGACAATTATCTCAATATTGGCGATCACTGTCTTAAATTTGTGGAAGTCATTATTTTTTTTTTTCTAATGAATAGTTTCAGGGCATTTGATTTATTTTGTTTACTAACTGAACTATAATTGGGGCAGATGACCGAGTGCCTAGCGTTTGGTGGCACAGGTTTTGTGTTCAAGTCTCGGTGTTGTCATGGATGTTTGTAGTGGTTCCGAATCCATTTTAAACCATAGGTCCCCTTTCTAACATGACTGTAAAGTGTTGGGCTGGCACTCCTACTCAGTAAAAAGAAAACATCAATTGTCTCGAAATCTGGCAGTAAGGCAGACAGATGGCCTTTGACATCATAGGGCTGTTGCGCCTTTGAGGATGATGATGATAATGAGCTGGACTATTAACTGAAAATTCATTTTTTAAAGATACCAATAAATAATTCATAATAATAAATTTTATAATTTTTAAATAATTATTACTCGAAAATCTTTGTCTAAAAAATGTTTTTTTTAATTTTAATTTCAACATCGTCAAATTTAAAACTATGCAAAACTGCAATACACATAATAAATATAAGTATGATTAAATTAGGTAACATATATTATAACAGTTCAAAATTTTTTAACTAATTAAAGCTACAGTATTTTTTTTTTTAGAATTTTGAATAACTTTTTAACTCCTTTGCCTTAGACATAACTTTTATAAAAATATCTACTTATCCATAAAATCATGGGTATTGTTTTGAGGATCAGAGGTTTGGCCCTGGACGACTTTCATTTATCCTTATTAATTTTTAATTAAAAATTTAATTAATTAATTAATTTTTAATTATTTATTAATATTTTTTTAATATCTTTCACGGTCGTTCTTATAAATAATATTTATTTAAATTTTTTTTTCATGAGTTAATCATTATATAATTATTTTTAATTACCTTCACAATCTTTTCAATACATAATATTTATTTCAATTTCCTTTCGTGAGCTATTAAATTAATAAATAAATAATATAAAAGGTGGTGAAAGCAAAGATAAATTTATGTCAAAGAGAAAATGAGATTTTTCAAGATGAACAAATTATTTGGCACTCTGTAGTTTTTATTTTTAATTCTTATTTTTTTTTTCAGATTTCTGTTTTTCGTTTTGTTCTTACATTAAATTCTAAATTTTATAGGGAATTTGTATATAGCCCAGCTAATTGAGCTTCATTTTTTTCTTGTAATTTATTTGATTTTTTTGCCTGTCATTTGCAATAAAATTTCTGCGAGTTTTCTATTTAATTTCTGTTTTATTTCCTTTTTTTTTTTTTTTCAATTTTTCAATTTACTAATATATATATTATATATATATATTATTTTCCATTAACAACAAAAACATTTTAAATTTAGTTAATTAAGCTAAGGCCTTAAAACTTTTGAATTGCATCAAATATAATTAATATGGTTGGTGATTATTTGGCGCATTTAGATTTGACGTAACAATCAACGTTGAGAAAATCGTCCCCAAATGTGAAATGCTGCCAAATTGCTCACACTGTACTGGATAACAATAAAAAAAAAAAGACGTGCTCCATTAGTAGAAAAGTTATAAATAATTCAATCCGAATTCGGCAGTAAATAAAATAAAATATGAATATAATCTGACGCAGTATTTCTTGTATTGTACTGATATTATCAAAAAATATATGTTCAAAAATGCTGATAAAATAATAACTTGCGTTGCATATATCATGAATATGCTAAATCGTACTATACCGACTATAGATATCTTAGGTAAACAAAAGTATTCCTATTTGGTGACAATGAAATCCAATTTAAAATTTACTGAAAGAGATTTTATAATAAATTTACATTCTAATATCGTTTAATGGAAGACGACAATGCTGAAAGAAATTATGGAAAACTTTAAATGTCACCATGTATTTTAATGGTATTGTACGTAGAAGAAAGAGGGTGACAAATTTTTTTTATATATATGTTATAATATCATTAGTAAATGTTGTCTAGACGAAAAACAAAGATTCTTTATAATATATTCATACTTTGTTAAACTGTAGTCCTTATTTCACACCTCCATTGTATAGTTTAGTTATTGATAGATGCAACAATTGATAGAAAAAAATATTCTAATATAAATCTTAGCAAAAAAAATAATTGAAAACCTTATAAAGAAAAATAAAACAAATTTATTGCTTATATCAATTAATATTTTAACAGCTATGCTCAAAATAATTTTAGTAATATTGATAACATATATCAGTGAAAAAGGATAAATTCACAATGAAAAAGGATAAATTCAATAAAATATATTTTTTTTACTTTTTTACTACCAAATAATCTGTGTTAAAAAAAAAAAGAAAAAAAAAAAAAAAGGTCTGCAAAAAATCTCCTAAACTTATTATTTATTTTGTATGCAATGGATTTAAAAACATTGTGAAACAATTTGAATGATTTTACAGAATTTTATTGAATTGAAAAGGGATTCATATATCTAACGTTTTTAAATTTTTCACTTTAAAAAATATATTCTTTATTATCATCTTTGAGGTACCTTTTTAAATTTCAGTAATCACGCTAAGGCCTTCAAACATTTGAATTGCTTCAAATATGGGTGTTGATTATTTGGCGGCATTTAGATTTGCCTAATAAGTACTTAATAGAAAAGCTACAAATAAATTCAACCGAATTCTGCAGAAAATAAAATAAAATATGGTTATAAATCTGACGCAGTATTTCTTGTATTGTGCTGATATTATCAAACATATATGCTCAAAAATGCTGATAAAAAATAATACACTTGCTTTTGCACATTATGTTGAATATGCTAAATCTTATCATACTGAATATAGGCATCTTAGGTAAACAAAAAAGTCTTCCTATTTGGTGACAATGAAATGCAATTTAAAATTTACAGAAATAGATTTTATAATAAATTAGCATTTAATGGGAGACGATAATGTGAAAAGAAATTGTGGAAAACTTGAAATGTCAGCATGTATTTTATAAAGATTTTAATGGTATTGTACGTAGATGAAAGAGGGTGGTATTTATTTTTAATGTATATTATAATATCATTGAGTAAATGTTGTCTAGACAGACAAAAAAAAAGATTCTTTAATAGTATATTCATACTTTTAAACGGGTAGTCATTACTTTATACCTCCATGTTATAGTTTTGTTATTGATGGATACAACAATGAATAAAGAAATTAATATCGTAATATAAACTTTAGCAGACAAAAATAATTGAAAAACTTACAAAGAAACAAAATAAACTTATTGCTTATTTTAACAGATATTTCAATGGCTACGTTAAAATAGTTTTAATAACAGAATATATTAATTGTTTGTTTGTGCAGCTGGATCTGAGTGTGGCCAAATTGAGACTCATTTTTAAGAGCACACAATTTTATTTACATGCGCACAAACTCCACATTCACATACAAGTAATACACAGCATAAATCTCATTTAAAACATCTAATTATACATTTAGGAAGGGTTCCACTTCTAGCTCTTTATACGAGAGTTAGTAACTAACGCCAGCGCCTGTTTTGCCGTACGTCATCTCTGGCGAGAGTCTTGATGCCAACTGACCATTTCTTCTGTACGCCGCAATGGGCGTTTTTGCAGTGCGTAGGAGGAAACAGGGTTGCATAGGTGGAATCACGGTTACAATAACATCAAATAACAATATCATATAAACAATAAATAATTATAATAATACGGTCAATCATCGTATAAGCAATAAATAATATGATTAATAATATATATCAATAAATAAAAGGATAAATTTATTAAGATATTACATTTTTTCCTTTTCTTTGAGTTATTAGATAACCAGTCGGCAAAAAAAAATAATAATAATAAAAAAATAAAAATAAAAAAAAAAAAAATAAAAGGCCCAAATCCTTACTCCTGAGTCGAATTGTTTATACTGGTTCCAATTCCCTGACTCCTTACCATAATTTTATTTACTGATGGATTAAAAAACACTGTGAAATAAATTCAATGATTTTATAGAACAGAATAGCTCAATATTTTTATGGAAATGAATGGAGACTCATATCTCTAACATCTCTAAAAATTCATTATTCTTTCTAATAATATACCCATAGTAATATTTTAAATTTTTCAGGCTACATATATCTAATAATATTTTATAATCAATTTTTTATATAAATTTCAGGTTTACGGACGTAAATAAATTCACTTTCCCTTTATCAAGATACATACCAAACAAAAGATATGATTGGTTATGAAAAATTAAACAACAAATTTTCATGAATAGTTCATATACATGCATAGAATAATGATTGCTTCACGTATTTATTCACCAGTAAGCGTGTTTCATAACATGAAACGAATTTTCTTTCGTTGTGCTCGGAATTTTCAACTTGTGATTTCAGACTGCCAAAAGCTAATGATTTTAACATTCCACAATCCTGGGAAAGAAGTTTCATTTTCAGTTGAAGGAAGATTTAAAAAGTCATTAGTTTCAGAGTTGAGGCTTTAATATTCCATGGTGATAGAATAAATCTGAATCATTTTTTAATCATCTGGAAAATGCAGAAATGAGTACCATACTTGTACTTTTACTTGACATCTTTCGATGAATTTCTGCAAACTTATGCTTTTTATGTTCAGAAAGTTAATTTATTTTTGTATTGTAACTAATTGCCATACAAAGAACTACTTCTAAAGCAACATGTGTCTGGTATCGCTTACATTTGATTTGGCCATTCTGTTATTCAGAATTTTATAAATAAAGTTTATTTTCTTTATTCCACTATTAGTTTTATGAATTAAGTCTTCATGAAAACCAACACTAATGCAAGGTAATATGCAAGGCAAATATACCTCAGAACAGAAAATAGCTCGTCTTTATTTAAGCACGGTCCCTCCACTGATTATCTTTCATAGTAATATAAATTAATGAGCAGGGTGCCGAGTACAGCATCTGGCTCATTTTGTACATAAATATCAGATGAATGCACTGTCAACACAATTAGGTTCACCCTTCGGAATTGACCTCGACTGCGAAAGGCAATGCGAAGAGATTTGATTACTCTGACGTGAGAGAATGTCTGATTGGCGCTCGCCAAAGATATTTGGTTGCCCATTTACTGCACTGACATCTGTAAGTGGTGCATGGGAAATCAGTGCAGTTTTTTGTTGTTGCATGTAGATCTAATTATCCCTCGCAAATTCCATTTGTTTTACATAATATATAAGTGTAATAAGGCCTGTTTAAGATTCAAGCAGGCCTCTACTAAGTGGGGCTTCTGTGAACAAAATATTATCCTTTTTAATATTCATTTAAAATATATAATAGATATTAATTTGTGTCAAAATTTTGATTCTTTTTCGATTGCTAGAATATACAAATTGGAATAAGGAAAATTTTTACTGCTAGAAGAAAATTATTGATAATTATTTATTATTAACTATTAGTTATTATCTTGAACAAACATGGTGTTTCTTATTTGTTCCTTATTTGAATAAAGTTTGGGACACACACAAAAATTCATTAGGGGCATTTATAGCATTTATATTCATCAGGGACACCTTAATTATTAAATCCATTTTTAAACTTATTGCAACGTCTCGGCCTATATTAGACTTATAACAACTTCAAGAAGAGCGCCACATTCAGGTTCATAGGAACACTTTAATTTTTATTTACAAGCACTATACATATATATAGAAAAAATATCTTCTTCTGGGCTATTAAAAATTAAAATAAAATTTGATCACTAGTGAACGATTAAATCAAGTGAAGTTCCCTGAAAATGCAGTGATTTTTAAGTTCTCGAGTCTACATCAAATCTAGTTGCCTGGCCTGCGACAGACCTTAATTATGACACGGCATGATACACGAAGCCACGAAGGGTTCACTTTGAAACAGGCGGAATCTCATGCTTATTTAATCTCTTCGGAGAGAAAAAAAAAAACGCTTCTGGCCAACTCGCCGCAGAACTCTCCATCCATTCTTAAAAAAAAAACACTTTTAAGACTATCCTTCAAGAAGAGGGGGTCAGCTTCCTTACTTCATATTGGAGTAGACATTTCTCAGCTCGTCGTCTATCACGCATCACGATGGAACAACTCACGGTATAATTCATGTTAAATCTGTAATTGTTTCGACCTATGAAGGTCGCACAGATATTCACAAATTTCTTGAGTTTCATTATACAAATACTGAATATCTGCTATTAGATTTGTATGACAGATTGCTCTCCTTAGTACAAAACTATAATTGCGTGCAATATAACTACCCACAATACTGCGTCTGCTGTCAAATTTGAGTGATGGATTTATTATGTTCTTGCGAAACAACATAAATTCCTCTCTCCTGGGAATGAAATATCAAAACTCTTTTTGTGAGAAAAAAAAAAATGCTACATGACATTAGAATTTGCTGCCTTTTAGATCAGAGATGTTCATATGTGACGATTGATGCTCCTTCTGTGGACTATATTGCTATATGTCCATGCTAATTAAAAAAATTTTTGAATGATATTAAAATTGGGATGAACGGTCAAAGCAGAGTACCTGCACCAGTTTTAGCTTTATAGAAAATTAAACATTTAAAAAAATAAAATATTGATTTCTAAATATCGATTAAACTAATACGTCAATGGAGTTTTTGAAATGCATTGAAATTGAAATTTTTAAATATTTTTTATCATTAATTAATTTAGTTTTCAAATATTTGATATCACAAAAATAATTCCATATCATCTGACAAATGATTTAGCTTTTTTGTTATTAAATAAGGTTTTTGCAACCTGAATTTGATTTCCTTAATATCGTATCAAATCTAATATCACTTAAACAGCATATAAATAAATCAAAGAAGACAGAAAGTTATTTTTCTAAAAATGTCCTTCTTAATAATTAATTCAATGCCAAAATAATGATAAAAAGAAATATAAGAAAATATTTTTTAAAAAACACATAGTCACACATAAATATAAATGTAATTATTATGACTAAAAATATAAGTGCATTTATTAGGATAAAGGAAGTACAAAATTATAACACTATCAAAATGTTTCTCTTAAATAAAATGGATGCTAATGGCAAATTGGCTAGACGCTCTAGCCTTTGGTACCACATGCTTCAGGTTCGAATCTTGGTGGTGCCATGGGACTGTTTGTATTGGTTCGGAATCCCCTTCAGTTAAAATGTAGGCCGCAGTGTAATTAGCCCAAACTAAGATGACCGTAGAGCGACAGACCAAACCAAACCTTAAAATAAAAGTAATTATTATTTTTTTTTTACTTATAATTCGCACTTTTAAATCACAGATTTAACTAAAATTAAAGGATGTGGAAATTTTATTCACAATAATTATATACAATTAATTTCACATTAAAAATACTGCAAAAGTTTCATTAACTTGTAATATATCACTTAGTACGTTTTGTTTATGCTCTCGTAAATATTCTGCAAAAGTGATTAATCTTTTCAGAAACTAAAAATTCATTTATTTTGTTGTTGTTGTTATTTTACAAAATGCAATCAAATACTTATTTAAAACACAAGGAAAAGTAAACTTTTTGTGACACAGGGCCCTGTGGAAACTCCAGAAAACTACGAATTAAAAATTTAATTAAGTTCGTGTAGAAGATTTGGATCAGCCATTAATTAATACGAGGGACTCCAACAGGAAAACTTATTTGGCGGAGGAAATGAATTTCGAGATCATTCATTAACTGCGGTCCTCGAATAGTAAAAATGCGCAGCTCTTTCTCCTGTTCCCGTTTTTGTAGTTTTATTTTTCGTTTTAAAGAGCATATTCTTTTTAGAAGGACTGAATTTTAATCTTTTCTAGTTAAATGGATTCTGCAATTACAAGGAAGCAGATTTAATTTTAAATAACAGGGCTTGAGAGAAAAATGTCTACTCTGGTACTGTATAACATTAAAAAGGAAGGAAAAATTAAAGAACATTTACGTGTAAAATGTGTTTTACTTATTTTTCCTGAAAATAAACTGAGATAAGAGTCCTATTTCAAAGATAAGTCTCGGTAGGTTGTATTTTGTTTGTTTTTAACAACACATTTGCAACTTTTCTAGTTAAGCATAGTTGCGTATTACTTCTTATCATTTCAAGATAATTCTAGAGAGAGTACATTTTATTATCACATAATTTTTTCTCCATTTTTTAGATTAAGTTTGATTTATTTACGGCATTTCATTCTTTCCATGTACATATATCTATAATACTTTGTTTTTCCCGTTTGTACATGAGATGCATTCTATAGATAAACCTAGGGTTTGATCTTATGTCTAACGGTTATAAAATATCATGGGGACAAATCATTACACCGCCGGCATTGAAACTATAAACATCATACCTAAAAATCGTCCACAATTATTTTTCTAACATTATTAAATAATCAAATTAGCGTACAAGCTATAAATGACATAAAAAAAATCACCATTTCCAAAAGTGATTTTAATTGGAATAAAATCATTTATTATCTATCACTTGTCAATTCACTTTTTAAAAGGAATAAAAATAATGATGATTTTATTTTATAAGTTTCATTCGTAATAATATCACTGAGTACGTTTTTTTTATGCTTTTCCGTAAATACTCTACAAATGATCAATTTCAGAAAAGAAAATTTATGCTTTTTGTTGTTGCTATTTGCAAATGCAATGAAATACAAGTTAAAACACAAGGAAAAATGTCGAAGGGAAAATTTTGTGAGTAAAGTTTTATTTGCCCTAGGAAACTCCAGAAACTCCTGTCTTTTAAAAAAGATTTAATTCTGTTTCTCGCGCAGATTTGGATCAGCCATTAATTAATACGAGAACTCCAACAGGAAAAGTTGATTTGGAGGAAATAGATTCGAGATCATTCATTAACTTTTGTCCTCGAATGAAATGCACCTTAAGATGCATTAGTTCTTTCTGCTGCTCCGTTTTTTATTTTTGGACTAAAAATTTCTTATTTTTTTTGAAACGACTGAATTTAATCTTTTATATATATATTGAATGTCTTATAACAAGTTTTTAAAATTTAATTTTTAAATAAGAAATATATATAAAAGAAAATGAGATGAACTGGTCAAATGTATATCTAAGTATAAAAACAAATCAATCTGATTAATAAAATATAAAAAGACTAAATTAGAATGTACATTTAATGTAGTAAAATGGTATTATTATTATTTTTTTCAAAGTAAGTCTGAGTGAAAAAGTCAATTTAAAGATAAGTCTCCCCCTGTAAGTTTATAAGACTATTTAGAATTTAACAACACATATTTGTCAAATTTAATCTGGAAGAGCATGGTTTTGAATTCTTATTTCATTTTATGGTAATTCTGAGAGAGTATGTTTTATTTTCCCATATGACTTTGTACAGGTCAAAAATTTTTAAATATAATTTGATTTGTTTACGGCATTTTATAAAATATAAAATTATTTTCATCATCAATTACATGGCGCAATAGGATTTATGGTGGGCCAAGCTGTCAGCTTACTGGAATTTGTTCATAGACATGTGAATTGCATCAATTATTTTTAAGGATTAGAAAAAAAGATTTTGCCAAGTGGCAGTTATATTTGCATCCGATCTACATTTTAAGAGCAGGACATGAACTTTACAAACATCCATTAAACTGTACCGTCTCGCTATTCGAAAGTCTGCAAAAATGGATACCGAGCCTCAAAACCAATACTCAAACATCAGGCTCTATATAAACTGTAAAAGCTCATTTAGCGTACAAGCTATAAATGACATCATAAAATAAATCACCATTTCTCTACAGTGATTTTAATTAAAAATCATAAAAATGTTGAAAAATAATTATCATTTGTCAATGACTAAAATAATAAGCAATAAAATCAGATGAGGATTTTTATGCTTTTCTTTCTGTAATACTGATTTACAAAATAATCTCTCAGCCAACTGTTTTTATATTTTTTTCCAAATCATTACAAATGATATTTCTAAAATTACAATGCCTCCGTCCCATGTTTTTCTGTCGATTTTTTATGATACAGTATCAAAAGCAAGTTCCAAAATAAGAAAAAAAAAATGTCGAAGGGAAAATATTTCGAGAGTAAAGTTTTATTTGCATTAGGAGACACTATTTACGTCTTGTCTTTACAAAGATCTTTCTGATCAATAGCGCGGCTTTGTTTCTGCTGCGAAGAAATGCAGAATTCTCCCCGAGGAGTTATGAAGAGAGTTTTTCAACTTTTTGTTTCAGAGAGGAAACGCAACTCTTAAGATTCAGTAAAACTTTTGACTAGTTCTGTTTTTCTAAGACGTTCATTAGGAAAAAACTTAAGAAATATTTTTCTTTATTTTTGAAATGAAATATATTCTATGAAGAGAATTATGCACACTGAATGTCTTATAACAAGTTTTTAAAATTTGCGAGTTTTATTATTTGAATAATAAAAAAAAAAAAAAATGAATGACATATACTGGTCAAAATGCATTTTTCAAATATAAAAGGAATCAATCTGATTTGTAAAAATATAATTTGTTTTACTGTATTAAAACAACAATTTTCCTTTTGATAGGACTTTGATTTTCAAAGAAACTTTTAAAATAGTACTTCTCAAGATACAACGTAAATTGCGTCATTGATTTGGAAAAATTAGAAAAGAAAATTGTAAGTGGCATGTAATTCATCCATATTTGATATCCTGGTGGCGGCATGTTTGTTTGTTAGTGGATTGGAATCCATAGTAAACAGTAGGGTCCGATCTAATGAGCTTAAAAGTGTGCTCAAAATGATCGTAGAACAACAAATAAAAACTATTAAAATATCTCTATGAAATTGTAAAAGCTCATATAGTAAACTAGTTGTAAATAAAATAAAAATCCCCATTTCTCTACAGTTGCTTTAATTGAAATCACAAAATGTTATGAAAAATAATTATTATTTGTCAATGACTAAAATAATAAGTAAAAAAAAAAAAGTAATAAGATCTGATGATGATTGCTTATGCTTTTTCTATGCGTAATATTGATTTAAAAATAATCTCAAGCAAACAGATTTGATCCATTTCTTCCAGATCATTACTAAAGATATTTTTCAAATGTCCCTATCCAACGTGTTATATTCTCATCGATTGTTATGATACAGTATCAAAAACAAGTTTCGAAAATAAGAAAAAAAGTTGAAGGAAAAATATTTCGAGAGTAAAGTTATATTTGTATTAGAAGACACTATTTACGTCTTGTCTTTAGAAAGCTCTTTCCGATCTCTGGCTTGCTTTGTTTCTGCTGAAGAAATGCGGAACTCTCCCCGAGGAGTTGTGAGGAGAGTTTTTTATTCCACTTTTGTCTCGGAGTGAAAATGCACTCTTATGATGCAGTAAAACTTTTTCCCCCAGTTATGTTTTCTAAGACGTTCATTAGATAAAAACTTGAGAAAAAAATCTTTTTTTTTGTCTAATGAAATGAAATGTAATCTGAAATGAGAATTATTATTGAATGTCTTATAACAAGTTTTTAAAATTTATGAATTTTATTTTTTTGAATAATAAAAGGAAAATAAGGCCATATATTAGTCAAAATATATTTTTAAACATAAAAAATAAATCAATCTCACTAATAAAATATAAAAATTAATTTTACTATATTAAAAGCCCCAATTTTCGCTTCATAAGACTTATGATAAATCTGATTTTCAAAGAAACTTTTAAGGTAATATTTCTTTAGGCACTATGTAAATTGCGTCATTTATTTTGAGGAATCAGAAAAAAATCCTACAATTGACATGTAATTCATCCGTATTTGATGTCCTGGCTGTGGTATGGAGGTTTGTCATTCGAAATCGACATTAAACTGTACATTCTAGTTTAATTAGCCAAAAGTGTGCATAAAATAATCGTAGAGCGACGACACACAAACCAAACCATTAAAAGATCTCTGTAAAATTTTGAAAGCTCATTTAGTAATCCAGCTGTAAATGACATCATAAAAAAAGTCACCATTTCTCTATAATTGCTAGGGACCTGAATGGCCGAATGTCTAGCACTCGGTGCCATATGTTTTAGGTTCGAATCTCGGCGGTGCCATGATAGTTTTTAGTGGTTCGAAATCAACTTTAAACCTTAGGTTCCGGTTTAATACGACTGTAGAGCGTCACAGAGACCATCAGACTTCTTCTCACCCACATCATACCCAAACTATAGGGGGCAACTCAGCTCTAGGCACTGCGATGTGGTGCGGTGTAGTAGTAGTAGTAGTTAATTTAACTAAAAGCGTAATATGTAATGAAAGTTAATTACCATTTGTCAATGACTAAGTAAAAAAGTAATAAAATAATAATTAATAAAATTAGATAACGATTTCTTACGATTTTCTATCTTTAATATTGATTTACAAAATAATCTGAAGCAAACAACTTCCTGAAACAAACAACTTTCTTTCCAAATCATTACTAAAGATATTTATAAAATTTCAATGCCCCCTCCTCATGTTATATATTTTCATCGATTGTTATGATACAGTATCAAAAGCAAGAACAAAATGTCGACTGGAAAATATTTCGAGAGTAAAGTTTTATATGCATTAGAAGACAATATTTACGTCTTGTCTTTAGAAAGCTCTTTCTGATCTCTCGCGCGGCATTGTTTCTGCTGCGAAGAGATACGGAACTCTCCCTCGAGGAGTTGTGAGGAGAGGTCTTTTTGTAACTTTTGTCTCGGAGTGAAAACGCACTCTTAAGATGCATTAAAGCTTTTTCCCCCAGTTCTGTTTTCTAAGACGTTCATTAGAAAGAAAACTTAAGAAAAAAATCTCTTTTTTTTTTTTTGTCTAATGAAATGAAATGTAATGCTCATTGAATGTCTTATAACAAGTTTTTAAAGCTGGTGAATGTTTATTTTTGAGTAATAAAAGGAAATGGAGGATATGTAAAGGTTAAAACGTATTTTGCAAATATAAAAATGAATCAGTGTGATTAATAAAATTAATTTTGCTCTATTGGAATCAACAATTTTGGCTTAAAAGACTTATGATAAATTTGATTTTCAAAGAAACTTTTAAGATAGTAGTTCTCAAGGTGCTATATAAATTGCGTTATTTATTTTGGAAGAATTTGAAAACTTCCTACAAGTGGCATGTAATTCATCCGTATTTTATGTCTTGGCGGAGGTATGGATGTTTGTTAGTGTTTCCACATTAAACATAATTCCCGGTCTAATTAGCCTGAAGTGTACACAAAATGACAGTAGAGCGACAAACAAATCCAAACTATTAAAAGGTCTCTATAAAATTGCAAAAGGTCATTTAGTAAACAAGCTATAAATGACATCATAAAAAAGTCACCACTTCTCTACAGTTTCTTCGATTAACAGCATAAAATGCTTTGAAAATATTTATTATTTGTCAATGTTCTAAAAGAAAATAAGTAATAAAATCATATAATACCTTTTTTACGCTTTTCTTTGTAAAATAATGATTTGCACAATAATCTACAACAGTTGCAACAATAGCAAACAGTTTTGATCTTCTTTTTTTCCAAAACATTACAAAAGATATTTCTGAAATTTCAATGGCCCCATGTTATATTCTTATCGATTGTTATGATACAGTATCAAAAGCAAGTTTCAAAAATAAAAAAAAAAAAAATTGGAAGGGAAAATATTTCGAGAGTCAAGTTCTATTTGCATTAGAAGACACGATTTACGTCTTGTCTTTAAAGAGCTCTTTTCTGATCTCTCGCGCGGCTTTGTTTCTGCTGCGAAGAAATGCAGAACTCTCCCCGAGGAGTTGTGATGAGTTTTTTTTTTTTTTTTGAAACTTTTGTCTCGGAGTGAAAACACACTCATAAGTTTCATTAAAATTTTTTCTCCAGTTCTGTTTTCTAAGACATTCATTAGGTAGCAACTTAAGAAGGAAATCTTTTTTTTGTCGAATGAAATGAAATGTAATCTGAGAAGAGAATTCTTGCGCATTGAATGTCTTATAGCAAGTTTTTAAAATTTGTGAATTTTTAATTTTTAGAATAATAAAGGAAAATGAAGCTACCAATTTTGTTTAAATATAAAAAAGGAATCAATCTGATTAAAATATATTAAAGTTATTATTTTTATAATAAAAGCACCAATTTTCGCTTTATAGGTCTTACGATACATTTGATTTTCAAAGAAGCTGTCAAGGTAGTAATTCTCAAGGTAGTAAATTGCTCAATTTATTTTGGAAGAATTAGAGAAAAAAAATCCCTACAAGTGGCATGTAATTCATCCGTATTTGATCTCTGGCGGTGCCATGAATGTTTGTAAGTGGTTCGGACCCCATATTAAACTGTAGATTTCAGTCTAATTAGCCTAAAGTGTGCACAAAATGAAACTTTTAAGATGCATTAAAACTTTTTTTCCCAGTTCTGTTTTCTAAGACCTTCATTAGGTAGAAACTTAAGAAAAAAAATATTTTTTTTTTGTCTAGTGAAATGAAATGTAATCTGAGAAGAGAATTACACGCATTGAATGTCTTATAACAAGTATTTTAAAATTTTTGAATTTTATTTTTTGAATGATAAAAAGGAAATGAATGATCAAAATGTAATTTTTAAATATAAAAAGGAATCAATTTGATTAATAAAATATATAATTAGTTTTACTATATTAAAAGTACCAATTATCGTCTTATAGTATTTATGACAAATATGATTTTCAAAGAAGCTTTTACGGTAGTAGTTCTCATTGTACTATGTAAATTGGGTCATTTATTTTGGAAGAATTAGAAAAAAAAATTCGTACAAGTGGCATATAATTCATCCGTATTAGATGTCCTGGCGGTGGCATGGATACTTGTTATGGTTCGGAATCTACATCAAACTGTAGATTCCGGTATAATTAACCTAAAATGTACACAGAATGACCGTAGAACGACAAACAAAACAAAACAAAACCATAAATAGATCTCTATAAAATTGTAAAAGCTCATTTAGCATACAAGCTATGTATGGAATCTTTAAATAAGTCACCATTTCTCTATAGTTGGTTTAATTAGGGGCTTGGATGGTCGATTGTTTAGCGCTCTGACACTGGGTGCCACAGGTTTCGGGTTCGAATCCGGGCGATATACTGATGTTGGTACTGTTTCGGAATTCACTTTCAGCCGTAGATCCCGGTCTCGTATGACTGTAGAGCGTCACAGGGCCCAATCAGACTTCTTCTCTCTCTCATCCTTCTCAAACTGTATAGGGACAACTCAACTCTAGGCACGTTGATGTAGTGCGGTATAATAGTAGGAGTTGCTTTAAATGAAAGAATAAAATGTTACGTAAAATATTTACCATTTGTCAATTTCTAAAGGAAAGAGTAAAAAAATAACTAATAAAATCAGAATAAATAATAAAATTAGATAATAATTTATTATGCTTTTCTTTGTATAATATTGATTTACAAAATTATCTCAAGCAAACTGCTTTGATCGTTTTCTTCTAGATCATTATGAAAATATTTCTAAAATTTCAATCCCCCTGCCCCATTCGTATCGATTATTATAATACAGTATCAACAGCAAGTTTCGGAAATAAGAAAAAATTTCGAAGGAAAAATATTTCGAGAGTAAAGTTCTATTTGCATTAGATGACAATATTTACGTCCTGTCTTTAAGAAGCTCTTTCAGATCTCTCGCGCGTCTTTGTTTCTGCTGCGAAGAAATGCGGAACTCTCCCCGAGGAGTTGTGAGGAGAGGGTTTTTTTTTTCAACTTTTGTCTCAGAGTGAAATCGCACTCTTAAGATGCATTAAAACTTTTTCCCCCAGTTCTGTTTTCTAAGACATTCATTAGGTAGCAACTTAAGAAAAAAATCTCTTTTTTTTTTTGTCTAATGAAATGAAACGCAATCTGAGTAGAGAATTATACACATTGAGAGTCTTGTAACAAGTTTTTGAAATTTGTGAATTTTATTTCTTTGAAAAATAAAAGGAAATGAAGGGTATGTACAGGTCAAAATGTATTTTTTCAAACATAAATAATTAATAAATCTGATTAATAAAATATACAATTCGTTTTACACTATTAAAATCCTCAGTTTTCCTAAATAAGACTTATGATAAATTTGATTTTCCAAGAAGCTTTTAAAGTAGTTATTCTCAAAGTACTACGTAAATTGCGTCATTTATTTTGGAAGAATTAGAAAAGAAAATTTCTTTAAGGGGCATGTAATTCATCCGTATTTGATAACCTGGCGGTGGCATGAATGTTTGTGAGTGGTTCGGAATCAACGTTAAACTATATGTCTCATTCTAATAATTCATAACTGTGCACAAAATAACCGTAGAGCAACAAGCCAAACCAAACTGTATTTGAAGACAGTTGTTTAAATGGAAAATTTAGTTAAAATAAAAAAATATGCAGTCTAAGAATTTCCCCGAGTCAAATAAGCAAAAATGCAATAGATAAATAATCTTTGATTTGCTATTTACAAGAAGTCCTTTCTTTTTAATTTATTTCAATATTATATTTAATTCTTAAGCAGATGAAGATATTTTGATTATTGAAAATATAATGTTAAAAAAAAATGTAAATTGGTATTAAAACTAATAAAAAATGCATTAGTTTACATAACATTTATATAATTAGAATTGAAATATTATATATAAATCAATAAGGTCCCAATTTTTTTTTTTTTTTTCATTTTGAGGAAATTTATCTTATGTTGAGTGACATCCTTTAACGGGGCTGAACACCATAGCTACAGGTAGTTATTAGTGATGTCTAAGGGATTCAGATGGTAATAGCATCGTAGAAAAACGTAGTAAGTTAAGCAAGTAAAACACATTCAAATCCAACAGAAAAGGTCTAATTGAAAAGTTTCCTTATTTATGGTGGAGTAGGCACGGTAATTTGGTAGATCAGTGAGTTCTATCTGTAATTCGAGTAGGCAGGTAGTTGAAAAGATGATACATTTTCCCAAAATCCCACTGAAAAAACTTTATGTCAAATTTGGAAATAAAAATCTTCACAGCAGAATGCATATTATGATTTAGATGGGCATAGCCTCATAGAAAAGCGTGGTAAGTCGAGGAAATAAAACACATTCAAAATCAAACAGAAGAAGCCTAATAGAACACTTTCCATGTTGGGGGAGCAGATTGTAGTCACTACAATTTTGTAGGCCCGTGAGTTCTATCTATAATACGAAAATCTAAATCCAATATTTGAAAATTTCTTATTACAAATGTGAAAACAGTACTCTGTACACTATATTATCATTCAGATGGGTAGCGTCATCATTACAATTAATACGCTTATATAGCTCATGACCAATTATGATAAAGAAAATTGTAGGTCGTATGAATCTTTATAGTTCAGTAATTTAATATTAGCGATCCTTATAATTTAACATTATCAGTATAATTAATTTATAAATAGCTATTATTTTATAGCGAAAGTTTATTTATTATTTTATAATTAGTTCTAATAAGTTTACAGGACATTATTATAATTTTTTTATAATTTATCATTAAGTGCCCAAAGATAATTGCTCCTCTAGACTAATATATTTAGTCAATATAATATTTTTATTTCATTGGGTTTCTTAAAATTCTTATTTCCTTATAATTTTTGAGAACTTCAATTACTGGCAATTAATCTTTTGAAATTAGTGTCCTCATTTAAATAAAATTTACATATTACTTAAATTACATATGGTTTAAATTATATAAATGTATTACATAAAAACACAGAGATGTTTTAAATTCCTTTTTAATTTAATAATAATATGGTAATAGTGCTCAATTATATATGTAAATATATATTAATTTTAATACGTTGCGTATCATAAGATCACGCCATAATAGTTCATTATTTTAAATTTTTTATTCAGTTTTTAATGAAGTTGATGGTTTTAATGGTGAACATTTAAAGAAAAAAAACAATATTTTTAAAAATTAGTTTCCTAAGTAGGAATATATTGATTTAATTTTTAAGTAAAAGTATTCAATTAATTTTTTATTTGCCTAATTAAAATAATGATAATTAAAAATAATTTAGCTGATTTTTTTTTTTAATTTTGTAAATCAGGATAATAAAATAGTTGAATAATTTTTCACAAACATTCTGACTGTACTTTAAGGATATACTTGTTCTAAAGTAAATTGTGTCATTACAAATATTTGAAGTTGATGTGTAAAAAGAATTAATCTAAACTGAAAAAAATGTGTAGGTTTTTCTTCACATTGCCTTGATGGGGAAACATTGCTCAGTGAGTTAATGGGTTTCTGACTTATATTTTTAATGAAAAAATATTTTATTGGGATTTTTTATTTTAGTCAGCGTTTATTCTCACAAACATCACTCTGTAACAAAAAACCGGGTTTGTTTGTTATATTTGACTTTCAAATAAAATAAAAATTATTTTACTTTTAAATAAATAAAATCCTGGTTTACTTTATCACTGTTATTAAAATTTTAAATCGTGGAAGATAAATGCAAGCAAAGCAAACAGCCAAAGACTCTCATACCAATTGTTAACAGGGCACAGCAATTAACCAATACCAAGCGAATCACACGAGAGCAATTCAACCGACTTTGTCTGAGGAATATTTTGTAGACTCTTCATATAGTTTACAAAATAATGGAAATCTTCCTAGATAATTTTATTTTACGCTTTTTATTTGCAATTTCTTTTTTGTTATCAATTGTATTTGCATTATTGTCTTTAATTTCAATGTTTTCTGTACTAAACTTTCATCCTGCACATTGAACTCCAAACCATCATTGGAAAGATCTTTAGCTATTATTAATTTTTAATTTTCTTTCTTTTTATTCTCCATATTTGACGTATTTCTGCAGAATAACAACAACCAGGAAAAAAATCCATTTAGCACATTAAATTTAATACATTTGACAATTTGATCAAAAATAATTTCTATACTAATTATAAACAAACTTTTACATATTTACATGGAGTTCCATATTACTAGCTAATATATTATTAAAACCTATTATAATTTTAGATGCATGTATGGATATATTTTACGGATACAATATTATTGGTTTTAAAAATAATTAATGAATAACAGAAATCTGCAAAATCGCAGAATAGGGGCAGTTGGATTTTGGTGTCAAAAATTCTATTCGCCAAAGTGAGCCAAGAGTTGCTATTATAAGTGAAGTGAATTCCAAGCAGTACATGAAATCCGGTTACAACATTTGACGTCTTATCGTTCAATTGGTAACTCAAAAGTCGTCACATCCTAATGGCCAATATTTTGAGATTTGGCCAACAGATCTTCCTACGCATTGCAGATTTATATAGCATGTTTTAAAATATAACTTTTGGTTACTATTTAGTAAACAATAAAATAAAAGTACAAAGAGTAAACAAATATTATAAAAAAATTCTTTAAAAATTATTTATTTATATTAAAAACGTGCTTATACGTCGATTGTGAATATATATTTTTAGTGATGAATTTATTTCTATTTTGTTTCTCAAGTAATATATTATTTTATATGTTTTTAGCCTATAACAAAAATAACAGATTTTACAAATTGCCTTTCATATCAATAGTGTTGACTGCTAAACAGCATACATAATAACATACATAATATATCCAAATATATTTTTTAAAAATTATATTCAGATTTACCAGAAAAATTTGCTTAGTAGATTTTTATTATCAATTAACATTGAAAATTATTTTTATTTTTGAATTTTGCATTGAAACACTCTTTTTCAATCATGTTTAATTTCATTTTCAATTCCTTAATTGATCAATACAATAAAAAATACTTAACTCAGAATGGCACAATTGTTTTGAGAAACTCATTTTTTTTAAATTTGCAATAACGTTAGGTTATTTTTTAAATATCTATATTAAACCACTTTGGATTTAATCATTGAGAAGCACTTTGAAGAAATATTAGTTAAATGTACTTCATAAAAGCTTTATTTAACTTCTCTTTAATGTTAACTGTTCAAAAGACGTAATCTGCATGAGACGTGCAGAAGTTAAAAATAACGACGGAGAAAAATCTAAAAATAAAAAAAATTGCTAGGGCATAAAAAAACATTTCCTTTAACTTACTCATTAAAAAATAATGGTTAGATTTTTTTCTAAAAGCAGTTGATTATCCTTTAAGCGATGTCCTTTTTATAACCGTGTAATCCGATATTTTTTGCAACGCTTCAATCAATCTGATTTCTGGTTTAAACTGAAAGCCAACATAATATACTTATCATTTAACAAGATAATTAAGTTACGAAAAGAGCTTTGGATTTTTATTTTATCTATTTTTTTTCAAATGTTGTCTGTCACTATTTAAAAACTCTTTATTCAAAAATAAAATAATACTTCTTTAACAAATTAACAAATAATTAAGAACACTTATTTTTTTTTTTTCTTCATTCATTTTTTGTGTTCCTTTCTAAATGTCACTGAGAATTAAAAATAAGCAAAATGCATTAAAGATTAAAATTTATGTAGTCTCTTGAAAATTTTTTTTTCTAATGCAGCTGGCAAACTTAGACATGGACGTCTTGGATGCCTTATGGCAAGCGCTGCACAGATGTTACTCACTCTGCATTACCCAGGGGGCGCGTGTAACTTGAAGATAAACTGCGGACGCGGAGTAACATGCCCCCCCGCAACGCTCTACGATCATATTAGAACGGGACCTATGGTTTAAAGTGGATTCCGAACCACTACAAACATCCATGGCACCGCCGAACTCGGACCCGGAACTTGTGGTACCGAGCGCCAGAGCGCTAGCCACTCGGCCATTCAGGCCAGTCTCTTGAAAATAGAAAATGAGAAAGCAGTAACAGTTTCAATATAAGTGCAGCTTTCTAATTAATTTAGAATGATTTTTACTGCAGTATAGTTGCCCATAGTTATGTATTTTAGATACAAAAATTGATTAAATCATAACAATGCAAATAAATTAATATTAATGATATCTTTATATATGTAGTTGTTCTGTACGTGTGTTTGCCACTGAAATAATCCTAAACGCCTTGATCGATTTTGATGAAATTTTTGTGCGTGTTTGTGTGGATCCCTGGATGGTCTATTTTCTTTAATTTCAAGGTTTTCTGATCTAAACTTATTGTTTCAAGCCCCTCATTAAACTCCAAACTGTCATTGTCAAGATCATCCATCACTATTCGTTTTTAAACTTCTTTCTTATATTCTGCACATTTGGTGTTTTTGTGCAGAACAACAACCAGAAAAGAAACCATTTAGCACATTAAATTTAGTACATTTGACAATTTAACCAAAAATAATTTCTACACTAATATTAAACAGGTTCTTACATGAAATTCCATATTATTAACTAATATATTATAAAAAACCTATTATAATTTTAGATATGTAGATTATTATATTATTATAAATTATTTATTATTTTTCTATATTATTGGTTTTAAAATAGTTTATAAATAAAACAGATCACAAAATCGCAGAAAAAGATCCGTTGGATTTTGGCGTCAAAATTTTTCTTTGCCCAAGTGAGCCAAGTGTTGCGATTATAAATGAAGTAAATTGCAAACAGTATGTGAAATCAGGTTACCACATTTGTCCTCTTATCTCTCTATTGTCGACACAAATATGTCAAAATCCTAACGTCCCCCTACATTGTGATTTCGCCAATAGATTTCCCATGCATCGTAGATTTATATAGCATGTTATAAAATATTTCTTTTGGTTACCACTAGTAAATAATAAAAAAAAAAATAGTAAAAAGCAAATCATTTACTACAAAAGTAAACAAATATTATAAAAAAAAAAAAATCCTAAAAATTTTTTTATTTATATTAAAATGTGCTTATATGTCGTTTGTGAATATATTTTTTAATGATGAACTTATTTATATTTTATGTTTCTCATTTATTTCAATTGTAATATGTTATTTTATATATTTTTAACATATAACAAAAACAACAAATTCGACAAATTGCCTTTGTTATCCGTAGTGTTGTCTATTGTCTTTGATAATCCATAATATATCACAATAAAATAAATGTATTTTTTTTTCTATTCAGATTTACTAGAAAAAAAAATTTTAGTCGATTTTCAATATCATTTAATATTGAAAATTACTTCTATTTTTGCATTTTGCTTTGAAATTATTTTCTGAAATTAGGTTTAATTTCGTTTTCAATTCCTTAATTGATCAATATATAGATAAAAAAATACTTAACTGAGAATGACATAATTGTTTTAAGAAATTCTTTTTAAAAAATTCGCAATAACATTAGAATGCTTTTTTTTAATTTTCATACTAAACCCTCTTTGGATTTAATCATTGGAAAGCACTTTGAAGAAATGCTAGTTAAATGTTTCTGGTCTTCATAAAAGCTTAATTTAACTTCTCTTTGATGTTAACTGTTCAAAAGACGTAATCTGCATGAGACGTTAAGAAGTTAAAAATAGCGAAGCAGACATTCTAGTAGTAAAAAATTACTAGGTCATAAAAAAATTCCCCTTTAACTTACTGATTAAAAAATAATGGTTATATATTTTTTTTTAAAGCAGTCGATTATCCTTTAAGCGATGTTCTTTTTTAACCATGTAATCCAACATTTTTTGCAATGCTTCAATCAATCTGATTTCTGGTTTAAACTGAAAGCCAACATAATATACTTATCATTTAACAAGATAATTAAATTACGGAAAGAGCTTTAGATTTTTTTTTCTATTTTTTTCAAATGTTGTCTATCATTATTTAAAAACTCTTTATGCAAAAAATAAAATAATCCTTCTTTAACAAATTATTAAACAATTAAGAACGCGTTTTTTTATTTCTTCATTCATTTTTTTTAAGCACTTTTCTAAATGTCACTGCAAATTAAAAAATATGCAAAACCTAGTATGCACTAAAGATTAAAATTTTGTAGCCTCCTGAAAATTGAAAGTGAGAAAACAGTAAGAGTTTTGATAAAAGTGCACATTTGTAATTAAATTAAAAGTGATTTTATTAAGGTGCACTTTTCACTAGTTGTGTATTTTAAATATTAAAATTGTTTAATTTATAAAAGTTCCAAGAAATTAATATGTTTAAATTAAAAATTAAAAATTAATTAATTAATGCTGGAATCAATATAGAGACAGTTACTTTTATGCCATAAGCAAGGCCTGTACCGCTGTTACACATTTGGCACTACCCGTTAGCATGGGTACCTTGAAGATAGGCTACGGACGCGAGTCACGCTACTCCCACAATGCTCTACGATCCTATTAGACAGGATCCTGCGGTTTAAAGTGGATTCCGAATCACCACTGACATCCACGGTACCACCGGGACTCGAACCCAAATCCTGTGGTACAGAGATATCGCTACTCGACTATCAGGTCCCACCGAAGAAGTTAATATTAATTATTTTATTTAATAAATGCGAAACTTTTAATGGATCCAAGAGAACGCAGACAGCCAAATAAATTTCATAAAATCTAATAAGTTTTTCGATTTATCATATAATGAGATGATAAATAAATTTTAAAGTACAATTTCTGTGAAAACATTTTTTTTTTTTCAATTTAGTAAATTCAATTAAAAATTTCAGTGACAAGTGTAAAAGAAATTCAGAGAAAATATGTTCCACATAATTTCACGAAATTTCATCATTCATGACAATAGAAATAAATAAGTAAATAAAAATAAAAAAGAGTAATATAATTGTCTACCAACCAAATTTGAAGTAATGATATTTTTAAAATAAATATAATACAATTTTAAAAAATTAAATAAAGTAAGAAAATAAATAAATGTTAGCAAAATTCTAATTAATATGTTTTACAATTGTAATTTTAGTTTTAATCTTATTTTAATTAATTTTCCAATTTTTTTATTTTACCAATGTTAAACCAGTGTTCAAACGTTTTTCATGCAAATTTCTATCGATAAATAGAAAACATAAATTTGTTATTATTTCTGAATGTTTAAAACATTTAATAACTCTGAAATAAAATGTTCCTGTATTCTGCCAGACCATTTTTTTTTATTAATTTA
Source organism: Caerostris extrusa (assembly GCA_021605095.1). Taxonomy (NCBI): domain Eukaryota; kingdom Metazoa; phylum Arthropoda; class Arachnida; order Araneae; family Araneidae; genus Caerostris; species Caerostris extrusa. The sequence continues at coordinate 53,219 of BPLR01018205.1, read as the reverse complement.
AAGAATATTTATTTCTCGTTTTCGAAGTCCTGTCAAATATTGGCTACAGAAATATTTATTAAGGTAAAATAATAAAATACAATACACATAAAAATAAAATGCAAAAATAAATTTTAGTTCTTTATAATGAAGTCTATTTAATGAATTTTAGTCCTTTATGATTTTAATCCTAAAATGCTAGAAATTAATTTGTGTACAAAACGACACAACAAAAACAAAAACAACGCGAAGAAAATACGAACATTTTTGTGAACAAAAATACATTAATAAAAGTACATAATCACACAAATTTCAGAAATTAAATCAAAATTTTAAACATAATTTAATTAATTAATTAATTACGATCATTCAAATGGTTACGAAATATTTATTAATGCAAATTCGATAAACAAAAATTATGAAATACGAATTACGTTAATTAGAAATATAATTAAGAATGCACAAAGAGTAACGACACCATTTCCATTTCGTGATTCTTTTGCAGGTGAGTTTTGAAAATAATTTGAATCGCAGTTTTTCCATTTATAAAGAAGAAGGAAAATTATTTTGCTGTTTCAAAACTTAAAAATTAAAACAACTTCTTACCATAAAACCATTGCTGTTTTAGCTAATACGTAGTTAATTATCTGAAAAAAAGTAATTCAGTTTTTAATTAATTAGAAACCTTATTTTATTTATTGTTAAATTGCGTGATCCCATTATTTCACATTTCGGGTGTTTCAAATTATTTAATTTTTTTTTCTGCGAATTTACAGAATTTTTACTTTTAATAAAATTTCTTGATTTTTGAGTTAATAGTTGTTTTTGTTATACAATTATATTAGGATATACAGTGTAACTCAACAATAATCCTGCCATTCTAAGCTATATAAATGTTAATATACTACTACTACACCACATCACTGTATCTAGAGCTGAGTTGCCCCTTTACAGTTTGGGAATGACGTGGGTGAAAAGTCTGATAGGGCTCTGTGATGCTCTACAGTCATATGAGACCGGACCTAAGTGTTAAAGTGGATTTCGATCCAGAACAAACGTCCATGGCACCGCCGGGATTCTAACTCCTAACCTGTGGTATTGCGTGTCAGAGCGCTAGCCTCACGACCATATATAATATAACCATTTTAATATAACGTTACGTAATCTAAGTTATGTAAGTGTTATAGGCTAACCACAATATTTCAAAAGTAAAATGATTATTTAAAAGTAAAATGCAAGCCTACTGAGTTAATATTGTTAATTTAAATAGTATCGGATATTGGTTAAAATTGATAATAAAGTAAACTGTAGAAATTAAATTACGGTATACAATGTATTTTTATTTATTATATTTGTATCTACATTTTTGTAGTTGGACTTTTTTTCTGGCGGTAACTGCCTTAACAGGTTGTAACAGGTTGTTTTAGATACATTAAGATGGCCATATCGTCAGTACAGATAGATAATGTACATGCTCGCCTTCGGAAACATATTCATCGATTTCTTAAGTCGTTATGTGAGTTGCCAACAATTCTTTCTTAAGTCGATTTTCAAGATATTTTCAACGTAAGCCATATGAAACACCAATATTTTAAGAATACTCTTCAAATGGTTAAACTGAAAAGTCAAATTATTCTCAATATCCTTCGTAGATGAAGTAATTGAGGGCATCTGGGTTTAGTTGGATAATATACGCGAACATACCACAGATAGATGCAAACACAACTTATATGGGTATCCATTTATTAACGTACCAAATCCATTCTATGGGGGCAATATAGTTACTATTCATGCTGAGATTATTCATTGTTGTCAAAAATGTATAGACTTTGGTAAATGCTGAAAATATTCCGACCAAATGGTGTTTGTCTTTAATTCCAGGCGAATTTCAAAAAGGTTTCTTTTTAGTTCAGCAACCAAAAAGGCGTATATTGAATAGTTGTTAAGCTCTTATATGTTATTATTAAAGGTTACAGTTAAATTGATTATTTTAACATTTAATTTTGACATTTAAAACTTTTAAGCTTTTACTTCTCTTATTTAATAAAATCATGATGTTTTCAAAATTTATCAGGCAAAATGACTTTCATAATTTGCTTTTTTTATGTATAATAGTGTCTGGATAATTTATTCCTTTTATACTTTTTGTTAGATTTTGATGTGGAAATATGAGTAAAATATAAGATATTTTTAAAAAGTATTTATACATTGAATACAATGATGCACTTTATAAATTGATTTCTATATTAGTTAATTTTCTAAACACAATTAGAATACAAATAATGCTCTATCCAATAATCATTAATCAATTCAGTAATGATCTATTCAATAACGATACAAATATGTTCACACCTTCTATTCCACCTATTATTACCTTCTATTTCCACTGACAGTGTCACAACTGTTGAATGACTTTGAAGTCAATTTTTTCTGTCAATAAACCGAAACAATCAAGCACATTGAACACGACAGTTGGTTTCATGTGCAACTCGTGCAAATACGTTGTCATTTCGATTCAAAATATCATTCGCACCCGAATTCCCTTTCTTTATGCCGCTTACAGCGCCATCTATTAATATACTTTGGAACTTCTTTTTTTGATTCCGTGCAGTTTCCCCCTTCTACAAGTATCTTTATTTTAAATTTGAAATGATTGTGACGAGTGTTTCTTTTTTTACAACAACTTGAATGTGGGACTTTAAATATAATCAATGTGGGGCTAATTATAATCATCCTGTATATCTAGTGTTCAGTAGACATGGAAGAAAAAATGAAACAAAACAGAAAATTCACGTTATACAATTGGCAAACATGTATTGAAGTTTTTTATAATTTCAACATAATAATCCAAACATAATACAATTTCATAAAAATTTGGAACGGAAACACGTTTTACGTCAAAACTAATTATAAGTCATTCAGCAAAGAACAATTTATTTTGATTATAATATTATCTGGAGAAATATTTTGTCAAAGTAATTACGCATTCTGAGGAGAATTTTAAAAGAATTTAATCAATCATTTTTAAAAAAAATAATAAAGTTCTTATGATGACAAGGTAATAAATTGCCAGAATTTTCGTGCAATCTCACGAAAAACGATCACTTCGAAACTTTCTGCTATGTTTACAGTTAATTTTTAGGAATACTAATGAGAATGGATATTAAAGAAGGAAATCATTTATAAAACTCCAAAATTCATTTTGTACAATGTCCGTCCTTGCTCTTAGAAATTGCTGAGGTAAAACTGAAGTGCAGTAAAATTTTAATTTAGATAAATTTAATATTTATACATTTCTTGAATATTCATAAAAATTTAATTAAAGCTAGGTTAAGTTCATGTTAAAATATCTATTAAGAAACTGTTTAAGAATCTTTTAAAATATAATTCACTTCAAAGATTTTCGAAAACATTTTTTTCTTGTAAATGTTTTCGAGATATTACAAAAAAGCCAACTGTAAACTTTTTTCCTTTTTCAAATAATTTTTACTCATATGTATAAAATCTTTTTTTATATCTTTTATTTAATTATATGTTTTAGCTTATTAATAAAATATAAATAAAAATAAATAATTAAATGATATTATCAATCGAAATGGAATTTCAAAATAATATTTAATTATTTTACAAGGTAATTAAAATAAAGTCCCATTTTCAAATGCTATAAAAAAAAAAAACCACTCGTCACAATGAGTTCAGATTTGAACTGAAGATACTTGAGGACAAAACCAACGGTGCAGCATCAAAATTTTTCCAAAGTGTATTAATAGATGGCGCTGTAAGCGGCATAAAGAAAGTGAATTCTGCTGCCAGTGATATTTTGAATCGAAATGACAACGTATTTGTCATGAGTCGCACATTAAACCAACTGTAGTGTTTAATGTGCATGATGGTTTTGGTTTTTGACGAAAAAAATGACTTCCAAGTTATTCAACAGTTGTGACACTGTGAGTGAAAAGCCCATCCACCACGTCAAGGTCATACCAAATTGGATGGAAAAACAGGTGGAAATTTTTAAAAAAACTTTCGTGAGAGAATTTTTTTTTTTTTTTTTTTATGCCGTATCGTTTCCCCCTTCTTCAAGTATCTTGGGACTTCCCCTTCCTATCCCCCTTCTTCAAGTATCATTGGTGGCTCCTTCTCAACTCATTGTGACACACAAATTCATCGCAGTCACTACTAAAATGTCTTCTGGGAAATAAATGTCTTTCTTCAAGACGGTTTAGTGTTCTTCACAACTTATAATATTAAGAAGTACACAGAATAAAAATAAAAACATTTGCGAATGAATTATTTAAAATAAATGAAGTTTTATTTATATTTAAGGCAATTGGGTGCTTTTAAAGGCACCATTCTTAAAATTTAATATCGCTCATACGTTAAAAGTTATCAATATATTTACATGCAGATGTCGTACTTGCTATCAACAAACACTAAAACAAACATATTACTTTACTTGAAGTATCCAATTGTATACAAATATAGCAAAGAACAGATCAACTAAACAATTCTCGATAATATTTATCTGACAAAAAATGTCCCAATTTATTCATTAGAATAATTATAAAAAGAGCAGGATGTATGCAAAAAACATCAATTAGTAAATTCTCTCTACCCTCTAAGTAGAATGTCTTTGAACAAAGTCATAAGGTCTTTAGCCTTTTTTTTTTAATGAACTACGCAGCAAACACTGAGGATTCACCAAATAAAATAATTGAATTAAGGACTCACATATTAAGCAGCGTATCAATCAAGGCGGATTAGGGCAGCATAGTCCGCATATTGATCCCTTATGTCGATCTCACGGCGTTTGCATGCTCTTGGTAAACAGGGAGCATGGCGTTAAAGCAACTTAGTTTCTGTCTCTTTTTTTCTCTTTCTCTTATTTTCCTCTGAGCGCTTTAGTAGAGCTCGGCTTCTCTGCTTCTTGAGTATTCGATGTTAATTCAGGGCCTCTAGCTCTTCGAAAGTGGCATCTTTTTTCTTCCACTTCTTCTTTTACTTTAAAATTTTTAATCTCTAACTTATTTTTCAAAGAGTGTCTTTTTATTTCCCATATTTCTGTTTTACTTCTTTTTTAGATTATTCCTCCTCTTTTCTGTCTCCTCAGCGTGTTTTGATCTTTGTTCTTCTCTTTTTAGACTATAATTGTCTTTGCATGATTGGTGAACACTTTCATCTATAGAGCCACGTTTCGCTCCTGATTGGTTTTTGAGGAGATCCTTTCACCCAAACTACATGCAGTTCAATAGTCGTTTGTCTACACCCTTCTCATCGGACAAGATCCATAAGAGACAAGGTGTGACGTCTTTATGCTCAATGACCCAACTGGTTGGTTTCTTCTAGGTGTCATAAATATCTCTGAAAGCTTTTCACCGGACAAGTTCCAGTTGTGCTGTCATAGGTTGCTTCCTTAAGCATAGTGTTCCATCGGGAACAATTCCATACCATACAAATATTTCTTATATAGGGTCCACTATCAATGTAAATTTGTTGGGACAATAAAAGATAGGACGGCTCTTATTGTAAAAACACCCTTTAAACATAATTCTGTCTTTGAAAAGATGCAACCCTTCATTAAATAAATATTGTCTGCCAGCAATAAAAGGCTGCAAAAACGCCTCCATCCGGTACGACATTAATTAAAACTTTATTCGAAAGATAGCCCATTTCTCCATTCTTTCCAAAAAAAAAAAAGCACCGGTTACCAATATCTTTGAATTATATTGTCTTGAATTATATATTTGTATCTTTCTTTCCTCTCGCTCTCTCTCTCTCTTTCTCTGTACATATTTATATATATATATATAAAATAAACTATATGAACTTAAAGCCACCAATATGAATCCCACTTGCATATTAAACGAACGAAAAGTTGCTCAACCTATCTCATAATAATAACGGCAAGTCAATATTTAAGCTTGGGGTTATTGGCGAACACAGCTATCAGTTATGTTGCAGTGAAAAATTGAGTAACATTAAATCAAAATAAATGCTTCATGATATTTGTCATTTATTTTGACGCATCTTCCAATATTTAGCTTAATCTAACTATTACGAACCATAAATATTTTATTTTCTTCCTCTAGTCGGTATCCATTGTTTTATTTCAGTTGAAAACCAAACCATTGTAAGAGTAAGATGAAAAAAAGAGAGTTTTCAAGCAAAGGTCGAATGGCGATTGTCCAGTTTTTATACTTAAGAAAAACGGAAAGTCGCAGAAAGGTGCAATTACGTTAATTGCAAAACAGTTTAAGTGCAACAGAATGACCCTATTAAGAACTTGGAAACGTGATTCCGAAAATAATTGCCATGATTGGGAGGAATCTAATCTTAATTCCTTTAAAAAAAACAAAACTGTGGGCGTAAATGCTAAGATTAAAGAGAAAAACTTAGACATATTCCTCTTAGCAGGAGATAATTAAATTATTCCAAGTTTTGAAAAAAAAGGAAATTCCATAAAATAAGGAAATCCATATTCATTTTAAGCTGACGCATGTAGGGAAATCAAAACTTCGAGCCAAGGAGTTCCGTCTAAGTTTAAAATGTTGTAACGAAATTATTGAAAAATCTAGAAACTAACACTCAAAATAAAAGTTAATAATGTTTCAAACTTATTATTTAATTTAAAGCTTATTATTTGATACTAAATTTGGCGTTTAGTATTTATTTATTTATTATTATTATTATTATTATTTTCTGCTATTATTGTTAAGGGACAAATTTTTGTCATCAATCTCTAATTTTATTATGGTACAGATTGAATACTCATACTTGAAAATGCTTGCAACAGAAAATATTTGCTAATTTGGTCAAAAGAACTTACATTACAAATATTTCTTGCATGTATTAAATAAACTGTTTTTAGGTTTCAATAATTTCAGAGGATTAGGATTTCAATAATTTAATAATTTCAGGAGAACAATAATTATTTAATATTGGTTCATATTACGAATATTGTTTTTTTACATGAGAAAATGAATGATAAGATTTATATATAATATTTAATAAACTTTTCAGTTTTCAGCAAAAAATTTATACAATGAATATGCATCTGAATATGAAATAACCAAGTAATGATTTACGAATAATTTGGAACAAGGCAGTAAATGTAATATTCATGTGCAAATATCATGATATGTAGTCCTTTCATTCTTTTGTCATTGAAATTTTTTTGCATGTAGGCTGATTCGGAATTCGTTTCAAGTTTTAACTTTCATAAAAAAATTTATTTATTCAAAAAATAGATTTCACGAGCTGTAGGTACAGTTGGCAATTCATAGACATAAGCTGAAATGTTTCAATATAATGCTTTCATACTGTTTTCAATATAAGATCTGTTGCAATATTCACGTATTTTCTATTTCTTTGGTTGAATTTTATGATTACTTCAACTTATATTTCAAAAAATAATTGATTAATTAATTTAGGTGATATTGAGAGCTTTAATTAAGTGCAATATATAATTGAAATAAATATATATTCATTATATTATATATATACAATTATATATATTTATATATAAATGTATATATAATAAATAAATAAATATATATATATATATTGAAATAATCAAAAAAATAATAGTGCTCTACAGAGGAAAACAATGTCGTCATCATCTTAGTCAATTAAAAAAATCATAATATATCTATGAAGTCGTTTTTGTTCGATAATTTTTTAAAACCAAAATGATACTTCGGTATAATTTACGAATTTGAATAGCTGAGAAAAGTTCAACAGCTATTTCATTGTTCAGCAAATTAAGTATTATTTAAAAGTAAAGTTGTTTTATTTGCTGGTATTTTTGATATTAATGCTTAAAAATGCATGTTCACAGACATGTGTTGACAGAAAAATGTTGCGCTTTTTAATGTATCAATGAAATGAAATGATATCAAATGAAATGGATTGTGATACAAGAAGAGTTTGACAAGGAAATAAAATATATCATAGAAATAAAATGTAAATCCTGTAATTAATATTGACCATTTAAAAATCACGCAATTAATGTTAACCAATCAGCATTATGAGATACCTTGATTACCACATGTGGCCATTTGCATCCCTAAAAAGTTGCCAAATCTCAAGGCCCTTATTTTGCGATTTGGCGTTTAACATTAAGCAAACAAGTTTGGGATAATATCCTGGGTTTCAAGAAGTATTTTCTATTAAAAGATCAAAATTGCAGAATTTATGAATGGCTATAATGCAAATATCAAACTTACATAATTACATATCATGCTTTAATAATAACATATTATGTTGGCCCTTTATTTGCACTGTAGAACCCAGTTTTGTTTAAATAATCTTTCCTCATCATCATCATATTTTTAACTCCTCTCCTTTAAACTTCAAACCCATAATTATCTGCCTTAACTTACCTCACAAAGAATCAGTTATGATGGCTTCTATTTATATATCTCTCTCACCTGATTCTTCTCTTTTCATTGGATCTTGGAACTTTAAGCAGCTCAGATCAAATCTCGTTATCTTTGGAGATTATAATATATTGTTGGCGTTACATTTCTCGAGGCAATACCCTTCCCAAATTTGGAAACCGCACGAATACCGAAATTTTGGCTTCTCCACATGGCTTACGGTAGTTAATAACTTCATTTTCCCGAAATGAATTAGCATTGAACTTGGCTGGGAACATAATCCTGTAAAAAATTATTTTAAATTTAATTACATCACTCCGCTTGCCCTTAATGATATTAAAATTGATTGAACAAAATTTGAAAATTCTATTTTCTACTATTAGATTTAGATGGTGAAATTTGTAAGTTTCCTGAATAGCTTCAAACTAATCTAAATTTTAATGAAAGTTAATTTAACCTTACATGAAAAAAAGTCTTATTAAAATTTGAAAACTTGAGGAAATTGATATATCACTTGAAAATAATCTGATAACATTTGAAATAGACTGAATGTCAAATGGGTTTTCTAAAAATTATACCGATTAAATGTATGAAAAGATCATCGTCCTTCAACCGGAAGACTGAGCCCTGATAGCCTATTGGTTAACTCTCTGTTTTTTGGTGCTTCAGGTTCGAATCTCGGTGATGACATGGATGTTTGTGATTGGTTTTGGAATCTACGTTAAACTGTAGGTCCTGGTATAATTAGCCTAAAGTGTGTAAAAAATTACCTTTGATTGACAAAAAACAAAAATTCAAATAAACCCACATAATTCCCAAACTGTAAATGGGCGGCTGAGCTCTAGACACAGTGATGTGGTGTAGTATAGTATTGGTACGTATCAAGCTAATCTGTAGGTCTAATTAGCCTAAATTGACCACAAAATGACCGTACAGCGACAAACTAAATCAGGGCCAATGACTTTCGCTAACTAAAAAGTACCTTGACTTGAAAAGAAACATCGATCTATCGTGGTCCGCATATTTTGAATTAACAATAATAGTAGCAATTTAAGCATTTTAAAAACAATTTACAGCATTTACTTCTTCTAGAGAACTAAATAATTAAATGTGTCATGTCTCTATGATGAATTTACAAACATTCTCAAGTTAGCGCACGAAATGCTTCTCCTTTGTCTGCCATGTTGACCGTTACTTCCCAGAATACTAATCTAATCTTAACTTGAGGTGCGGAATTATTCATAAGACGACTTTAAAGTCTTTCTTAAGCTTTCGGACCGAAGTTCCCACTTTTATACAGAATGAACGCTATAAAGTTTAGTGAGCAGTTAAATATTCAGCCGAACTTCTACTTCGTGCTACAAGTTAAAATTGCATAGAAATGCCACTGAGTGCCGGTTACTGTGAACTTAAGACCCGAATAAATTTATATTCTCAATTTATTTTAAATTTTATTTTAAATTAAAAATTCTTAATTAGAAAAAATATTAAAGATTAATAGATTTACGTTGTACTGGGTAAATTTCAAATTAAAAATTTCACATCTAAGCTAATTTTGATTTATAAAATATTTGCTGCATTTTAATAAACGTTATCTGAATTAACTTGATATTTATTTTAATAGTACAGAAGTACTTCAATTATTAGAATGCGGAATTTAGATGAAATAAAAATAAATTTCTTTTAGCATTATAATTTGATAAAATTGTATATTTTATGAACAAAAGTTATTAAAATAAGCAATCTATTATTATTATATTTCGTTGTATAATATTATATCGAATTAAAGAATGTCACCGTGATTCCTCTTACACTGTCAAGAGCGCCTCCTTTTGGTGTTCAGAAATGGTCAGTAGGTCTCGAGACTCTCACCCGAGAGTAAAGTACAGCGCAACCAGTGCTTCCGCTGACGAAATATATTTAGGTAAAAATACCGGCGCATTAGTTGGCCTAGAAATGGGTCTTAAAACAAACATAAATATCTGCTTTAAGTGTTACATTTACTCTCTAATTCTATGTGCGTGGTGCTCCGTGCGTGTAAATAAGATTGTGAGTTCAACCTGTACCTCAAGTATCTCCACCCAACCACACCCAGTTACAATTGGGTTGCCCAACCTGATACTACAAGTATTACTATTCCAATTGAATTGGTTCTTTTCAATGGAAACAGTTATTTAGAATGATTAAAAAGATATTTTCTGTTTTTTATACTATTAGTTTATTATTAATATATTAAAATTTTCAAACACCAAATAAATTACTACCAACAACCTAAACCAACCATACCAATCTAGCAATCCTTAATAAATGAGACGTTTTATATGAGTAGCCAAGTTTCGCCATATTGGTGTACTTTTGAAAGATATGTTCGTGAACAAAAAAAAAATAACAGGTGTCAAATTATTTACTTAAAATATTAATACATGCAAATGTGGCTAGTGGTCGGTGCCGCAAGTTTTCTTTCGAAACCCGGAGGTACCATGGATGTTTGCAGTGGTTCGGAATCCACTTTAAACACGTAGGTCGGTCTCATAGGATAGTAGAGCGTTGTCTTGATCTTTTTAGTCAATCTTCAGTCCTCGTGATTCTCTCTCTAAAAGTGAAGCTTTCCATATAACCCTTTGCCACGCAGTCGCCAACGACGGGTCCTTTGGACCTGGTGTGCAAACTTTCTGCACCAAACTGATTAATAATAACAACGTATATGCATATTAATTAAAACATTAAACCATTTAAAATGCAGGTATTAAATTCTTTTAAGTAAATGTTTTTACTATTTTCTCCGTTTAGGAATATAATAGAAACAAAATCCATGATTTATACTAAAAATTTCAAATTGCATGTGTATACAAAGATATTCAAACTCATCAAACCAAAAACATTTTCACAAAATGCAACACATTTTAATCCTGTCAAATACATTCTGCACTCGTTGAAAAGCCATTTGCAATTACACACAACAATGGCTAATGCATGGAAAGTTGATTTGTTCATGATTTATCTGATAAAAATTTCAAAGAGCAACTTAAAATCCATTTTCAACTATTCATTTTTTTCGATGGAAGTGCTTTTTTTTGTGTCTCTTTGAGTGCAATTTGTTTTAATGAGATTTTCTTGCAAATCTTTTATACGTTCCCGAAGTATTGCGACAATTGTTTTTGAGTAAAATTAATGGATTTTTATTTTTTTTTATATATATTCCTTCTATAAAGCGATGAACAATTTATCAAGATTATTAAAAAGAGAAGGAAAAAATCTGCATGAAATTTGACCTACTAAGAATTCTCCTTAACAATAATAAATGGTAAAAACAAACATATATATATTTTCAATCGTTAATCAAAATACTTTTAGTCATCCACTAATCTAATCATCAAAACAATTTGTAGTGGATGGCACAGCTGTCAAACAGTTTTTCCAAATATTAATTCAGTAATTAAATTTAATTAGAACCCAAGATTTTTTTAGATCAACAGTTCGTTGAAACTGAGACATGAGAGGCTATTCAATAATTTGGTAAAAAAAATGAAAATTACATATAAAGGATTTCTGCAAGTAGTGAAATAAACAGTAGATCGAATTGCTCTCTTCGGTTTGAGGGTTCTGATGATGGCCACTTGTTCTATTCGTTCTACCAGTGAAAAAGCTCCATCGTTCGAACTGGAGATGGCTGGATGTTTGTGCAGAAAAAGTTCCGGAATCTACGATTAAATTGTACGTCCCAGTCTAATTAGCCTAAAGTGTGCACAAGAGGACAGTAGAACGACAAACAAAAATGGAAGTTCTCTTTGAGGAATCGAAGGGATGGGAATGAAAGAGGGTGTATTCGAAAAGGGACAGAATCCAGTGTTTTATCTAGATGATGGTTAATCCTTTTATGTCGGCACTTTGAGCTCTAGTGGCGAATGGCTCCTGTGTATGGCATTCTAACAAATCACTTAAATTTTGTCCGACTTCACTTCTACACAGCAGATCTATTGTCCTGACAGATTTCCGAAAAAATGATTTCTTTCACTGGGTAGGGTTGTCAAATACGTCCCTTTGCTCTACAGACAAAAATGGACCTACGGAAAAAATGGCCATGAAAATCTATAAGCTCTTCTTCTGATGAATTAACATAATTTTATCATATCTGATAACTCAAAATTATTTTATATATTTAAAATTTAAAAAAAATCAACGTTGAGATATTAGTATTAACAAATAAGATTCGGTGAATTTAGGTTTTAAGATGAAAAATAAGACGTATCATTGCATTATGTAACAATTAATTAGATTTGCTCTTCTTAATTATATTATTAAATATAAATATGTATTATATCCTTAAAATTCTATCTTAAACTGTTAATATTTAATTTATATTGCCGTGCATTATCTTAAAGTCACTGATTTTGAAAAAAAAAAAAAATCATAAATACTAGAACAATATTTGATATGCATAAAGAAAGATATTTAAAGAAAATGTATTTAAACTAAAACCAATTTTTTAAAACTGAGCTTTTTAGTCTTTTTCTCTTAGTCTAGTTAATATAACAGTACAGTATACTGATATCGTATCTTGTTATAGTAAAAAGTATAGACTATAGTATATTGATTTTTATGCAGGAAACATTATTCAAGATAATTTTTAACTTTACTTTGGTGTCTCAAATGATATATTACCCATCAATCATTCCACGGTCACAGTTATAAAACACCCTATGTGATATTGAATTTTTTTCACCTTTATAAATAATGATTGATTATGGCGCTTCATAAACATAAATCCATAAATGATGAATAGTTATCAGCTATGCATGCTCTAAATTATCTTTAATATAGTGGAAAGGGGGAATTAATGACATTGACCTTTATCTTTCTTTTTCTCAGCAAAAATGTCCAGTAAAAATTAAACACAAAAAAAAAATAATGCACCAAAAGGGCATTTTAAATACTTTAAATAATCTAGCAGTTACTTAATCTTAACAGTGCGTTTAAACAGTAATATATTATTTTTTACACATAATAAATATTATTATTTACCCCTATATGTCCATGTATAAGCCAATAATTTTGAAAGAATGCTTAATACGGTTATCTAATCTCAAAGAAAGTACGTACTTTTTTTATCTGGTCGCAAGTTATAAATCGCCAAATATCGCTAAATAACAATCCGTTTTTTTTTTTATTTCTTTAGTTCATATTACTCAATTTTATAAAAAAAATTTATTCAATTAAAAAGAAATAAATATTCTGTTAATAAAAATGAGTTGTTTTATTTTCAGAATTGCTTCAATTGCCCTTTGGCTGCGTCCTCGCCAAAAACGAAAAATCTGACGTTGGGGAACTTTTCATTTTGTTTAAAATTTTTTGATGATTTGAATACAACCTTCATGCAAAAAGGAAAACGTTCAATGTCCCATGTCAGAAAAGTTTTCGAATCACGTACAACAAAAATTCAACTTCAGTTTATATTGGAAAATATTGGATTTATATCATCATTTCAATGCTTTCCGTATTAAAATGTTTGGGTTCTTCATACAAAAAAAAAATTTTTTTAATTTCGGCTCATATACAGGAATCAATCTTTAGGTAAATTGTTTGAACAAATAACGCCTTAATATATATACGCCTTATATATAGATCAGTTTATATTCCGAAATATGCGGAAATATCTATTACACTATAGCTAAACTGGAAGAGCTTGAAATATTATTATTTAATCTTTTATTTTTATAGAAGTGTACTGCCGGCGAAGCGCTAACATGCGTAGCAGTTGTTACATGAGCTACTGTCGAAACGAGTTTCTACCGTGCTTTTGTTGCTGAGCAACTGATGACGTCAGGCAATTTGCTATCAGATTCCTTCTTAGAACCTGTGAACAGCGTGTCGTTTCGTTGTCGGACAGTAGACCACCAGAGAGAGAATGTATAGAATGCTGCTTATATATATTTATATATATATATATCATCTCTATATATCATACTATATATACGTATATATATATATCGGGGTTATCAAATTAATAGAAACACATGTGAATAAAAGTAACATTTTTTAATGTGCTTCGTAAGCATTAAAATATAATAATATCTACCAATTTTTTTAAACGGAATGTATACATTCTGTTGGTATGTGGGAGATTTATTGAAATTCTGTTAAGTCTTGGATGTATTTGAAGCGCATCAAATGTCTGAGAATTCAGATTTTCAAGGGGCTAAATTATAGGAGCAGATCTAGATGGAGCAAATGTAACCGAAACATCCCAACTTTTAAGCTTTTCTAGAGGTACGGTGTCTGAAGTCATAACAGCATACACACAGCGTGGCAAGACAAGTTCCAAAGCTAAAAGAGTGGACGGAAAGAGAGTTCAGTGAAAGAAATAGACGGGTATTGAAGCGGATTGTGATGTCTCAAAAAGAGAACAACAACAGCAAAAGTGACCCCAGAGCTCAATCAGCATCTGGGTTCTTCAGTGTCATCAGTTAGAAGGCACTTTCATAAAAATTAGGATATTTACGACACAGCAGCGATTCCCAAGCCCCATGTAACAGTTATAGTTAATGCCAAATATTGTCTACAGTGGTGCCAAACTCACAAAACCTGGTCAGATGATAAGTGAAAAAAATTAATATGGTCTGACGAATCGTCTTTCACACTTTTTCCTACAACATGACGGTGTAGGTTTGGAGGACACCTGCACAAGGATAAGATCGTGATTGTCTCCGTCCATCTGTCAAGCATGCAGGTGGATGTCATAATATATGGACAGCCGTGTCGTGGTTTTCTGCTGGACAAATCGTAACCCTGAAAGGAAGTATCACTGGGGAAAAGCATAGAGAAATTTTAGCTGGCCAGGTCCATGCTATGATGCAAAATTTATTTCCTCAAAAGATGGAATTTTCCAGGATGATAATGCAACCATCCATGCAGCGGACATGTCCAATCATGGTTTGATGAACACGAGAATGAAATTAAAAACTACCTTGGCCGGCACACTCACCCAACATCAATATCAATGAACCGTTATGGTTTATTTTAGAGCCTTCAATACGGAATCGATTCCTCCACTGGCATCTCCCCAGAACTTTTACAATATCTCTATGAAGAATGGTACAATATTCCTCTAAACACAATTCAGCACTTGTATGCATCGACTCATGGCAAATCCAAGTTGCATTACATGCCAAAGACGGTCCTACACCATATATATATATATATATATATATATATATATATATATATATATATATATATATGGCATACAAACGTCAATTATGTTGCACAATAAATTGTATGTTTAAAAATTATTAACCTGGGTTGAATGCTTGATTTATTACAGTTGAATTCAATTGTTAAGCGATTGAATTCAACTGTAATAAACAGTTAGACAATTGAAAAACAATAGTTGCACAATTGAAAACAAATAGATTCGTTTAGAACCTGGCTGAATACTTCACATCGACAGAACAACTTCTTGATTGTCGTTTTCTTTGTCTTATTCAATATCAAACAAAATCTGGATCCAAATGAAAGATTTCTACTTCCCAAATGGTGAAAGTAATGATTCCCTTCAAAGCATTATGAGTTACAAACATTACGCTGCAATTCACACCAAGTAATTGCAGATAGTCTGAGAATTGTCTGCCTAGCATTGGAAAAAATATAATTGTGCATATTAACATAAAAAAATTTTCTACCTTTCTATCTTAGTCAACCTTAAAAAAAAAAAAATAATCATAATTCTTTAATAAATTTACGAAATGCTTTAAAGAAACAAAGAGTTAATGACGATTAACTAATTGCAATCGCCATTATTACGTATAATTTGCAAATTATTACATTAATTGTACTGCCATTATATACATTATTATTATTGTGAAGGATTATAGTATTAGTTGTATTATTATGCAATTTATAATTTTTATATAGTTATAATTATTAATTTTTATTATTATTTTTATATAATTATTAATTATGTCTGGAATTTGCAAATTATTATTATTATATCATTATTTATTGGCTAAACTACTTCCATCAAATATTCGGCCCTCATTTCAGTCTCTATTCAAGTATTACTTATTAAATGTCACAGAGGTACTGTAATTGCGATGACAAATGGCCTATTTGGATCTCATAATGTAGGCATATATTTATCCAATTATATAAATTTGTACTGCATATACAGTATGAGACATGGTATCGATTGGATAATTGCAAGTCGCATATAATTTTAAATATACTTAAGATAACTATACTATTGTAATGTAAAAAACTGAAATATTTAAACTGAATTATTGAATTGTGAAAAACTGAACTATTTTGTTTTGTTTTTTCTTCTTTTGTATGAGAAGTGTATGGGAAAATATTTTTCGAGAAGTGTATGAGAAAATATTTTTTTACAAATATATATAGAATAACTTATTAAATTAGCTAAAAATGAAACGTCACGAAATAACAATTGTTTTTAAAATTCAATGACAAATAAATTGTTTTATCATTGATTTAAATAACTTCACTGTATTACCAATTCAAATCATGACTAAGGGGTCATGAAAAGGGAAATCATGAAAGGGTTTTTTTTTAATTATTTTATCACTAGATTAAATTGACCGACCAAGTTAAATTATGATTTTTATGAAAATATCGAATTTATTTTTATTAAAGATAAGATAAAACTTTTAGCTTTTGAAAACAATTGACAGTTTGTTCAGAGAATCATTAGCAAGTCGGGATACAGCTGTTTTATAACGAGCTATTAGGATATTGAATTCATGCATTAAAAAATTAAATTAAAAAATACAATATACGCAAACGGGATAATTGGTATACAATGACAATGGAAACGTTATAACAATTTTCATCATTTCATATAATTTTAGCTAATATGTTTTTTAAGATTTTATGTGTGTTTCGAAATAAAAGATTATAATATATTTCTTTTGAAATGTGTGATTGAGCTATTGGTAATTTATTGCTCACTAAAAAGACAACAAAATAAATTTTGATGAATAAATTGTATTTTATGTTTTGTTTGGAGTGAGTTGACCATTAAATCTCCGCAGCAATGTTCATACGCTCTCTACTTACTACGCTCGTTCTGACGATTTGTCAAAACTTATGCAAGAACATTTGGCAACAAGCATGTTTTTGAATTTTGGAAGGTGTGCTGGCGGCGAATCACTCTGTGCTAGTGTGGCGCAGCATTTGTAAAAAGCTATTTAAGTAACATAACCCTATTTTAATGGTAGGGGCTCTTGCACATTTCATTTGTAATGTGTCTCAATCTTTAATATAGCATATATTTAACAATTGGGATCATTTTACACAGAATATATATATATGTTGTATCTTTTGAGAAGTGGATCAAATTTTGTTTATTATTGTTTTAAATACTACCCGGTGGGTTCCTAATTTATTGGCATTACTGCTTGTCTGTTGTCAAATGTGAATGATGGATTGTTATTATATACTCGTCAAATAACATGCATTCCTCTCTCTTAGGAATGAAATGCTAAAATTCTTCCCGTCAGAAAACAATACTACAGTGGACTGTTCTGGGAAGAGGAACACAAAGCCCACCGAAGATCAATAATAAAAAAGCAAGTTTTATAAAAGTAATTTTGAAATTGCAAAAATAATTAATTACAATATTTAAAGAAAGTTTCTTATGATAGTAAGAAAGATAAATAATTTTTTTAACTTAATAATGTATTTACGTAAATGAATAATTAAATTTAAATCCCTCTATAAATGAAATACATAGGTAACATTTTTCAATTTCGATTAAAACGTCACCTAAGATTTAACTTCATTAGCCAGTTTAAGAATAACATTTTAGTTCCCTTTTTCCAATTTATTTTTCAGCCATGAAAAAAAATTACATATTAAAAGCTCGTCCTTAATAAACGAATTAATTAACAATTAGTTTAATAAATAATTGGATAGCAATTTATTGTCTCACTTTAATGCGGAAAAATTAACCAACTCTTAATCGGAAAAATAATATTGTTTTTAATTGCCTCATTCTCTTAAACACAAAAGAAGATCTCGCAGTTTATTCTAAGGATTTAATCGGTCTTTCCTCTTTATTGTTGTGTTTATTGCTTTGATTCATCATTTAAATATTATTGGAATAATAAAATAAACCTGGAGCGACTGAAACACAAGCGTTCTTAAGCGAATGCATGAAAAAATTACGGGCGTACTTAAAAGAGATGTTTCGTAAATATTGTCAGTGTTAATTGAATTTCTTAGTTATATCGGGCTTAGTTAAAGAATTTAATGCTTTTAAATGCCTTGATATTTAT
The DNA here is from genome assembly GCA_021605095.1 of Caerostris extrusa. NCBI lineage: Eukaryota > Metazoa > Arthropoda > Arachnida > Araneae > Araneidae > Caerostris > Caerostris extrusa. The sequence goes on along the minus strand of BPLR01018205.1, from coordinate 34,573 downwards.
TCTCTACTGAACCTTAAACTTTTTCAAATTTATGTTTATTCAATTAAGCTCTACTTTCGGTTTGTTTCAGTTTTGTAAATATTAATTAGTTTTTGAATTTTATGTGTTTTTTATGAGATTAATTTATACAACCATGCATATTTTTTTTAGTAAAGAAAAAAAAATAAAAATGCATAAAATGTCGTTTTATGGTAACAGTATTTTGAAAAAAAAATTTAATGTATGAATAAGGATAAGTAGGTATAAGAAAACAATTTGCTTTGAAACAAATATTATTTGTAATAATTATACTTCTCGATAAAACAAAATATTTGCACAAGATTAATTCAGAAAACAATAAAAATTGTACAAGCGTATTTGAGATAATTAACAATTTCAATCAATTTAAATTATCATCATTAAAAAGACTGAAGACAGGAAAAGTGTTGGAGTTGTGTTGTGAGGGAACATTTTGCATGGCAGCGCTGGGTTTGACTTCAAGTTCTACCTCATAAATATACAATTTGGCGAGGCTGGTTTTAAAGATAGTTTATCCAAATTTTTCTTACTCAGCTTTTTTAAATATTTCTTTTAAAAGGAAATTAAATATTCTATCTGTAAGATAATATTAATAACAAGTGAATATTTAAACTATTCAAAATTTAGTGAAAGTGAATTTACTTTTACATAAAGAATTCTTATTAAAATTAGAAACGTTGGAGGAAAACATTGGTAAAACGCTAGAAAATAATCTGATAAAATTTGATATAAACTGACAAAATATATCAAATGGGCTTTTAAAAATTATACCGATAAAATGTATGAGAAAAAGTACATTGTTCTTTAACCAGAAGACTGCCACCTGATGACCAATTGCTAGCGCTCTAGCATTTGCTACCACATGGTTCAAGTTAGAATCCTGGAAGTGTCATGGATGTTAGTGAGTGCTTCGAAATCCACTTTAAACCGTATGTCCCGGTTTAATTAGCCTAAAGTGTGCACACAATGACCATAGAGCGATAAACCAAACCAAATTTTTCTACTTAGACTGTGTGGTCTAATAGCCAATGGCCTTTGGTACCATAGGCTGCAGGTTCAAATACTGAAGGTGGCATGGATGTTTGTGAGGGTTCGGAATCCACGTTGAACTGTAGGCCCCGGTCTAATTAGCCTAAAGTGTGCATAAAATGACCGTACATCCACAAACCAAAGCCAAACTTCTTTATTTAGCATGTGCGCCCTGATGGCGAAGGGCCATTGATACCACAGGTTTCAGGTTCGAATCCAGGCCGTGTAATGGATGTTTGTTAGTGGTTCAGGATCCACATTAAACTGTAGGTCCCGGTCTAATTAACCTAAAGTGTGCTCAAAAGGGCCATAGAACTACAAACCCAATCAAGGCCAATGACTTTCGCCAACTCAAGTACCTTGACCTGGAAAGAAACATCGATCCATCTTGGTCTGTATACTTGAATTAACGCAATAACAGCAAATTAAACATTTTAAAAACAATTTACGGCATTTACTTCTTCTAGTGAACTAAATAATGAAATTTGTCATGTCTCTATGATGAATTGCAAACATTCCCAAGTTAGCGCACGAAATGCTTCTCCTTTGTCTGCCATGTTGACCGTTACTTCCCAGAATACTAATCTAATCTTAACTTGAGGTGCGGAATTATTCATAAGACGACTTTAAAGTCTTTCTTAAGCTTTCGGACCGAAGTTCCCACTTTATACAGAGTGAACGCTATAAAGTTTAGCGAGCAGTTAAATATTCAACCGAACTTCTACTTCGTGCTACAATTTAAAATTGCATTGAAATGCCACTAACTGCCGGTTACTGTAAACTTAAGACCTGAATAAATTTATATTTTCTTTCTATAATTAATTATTATCATTTTAAACTTTTTCTTAAAATAAAAAATTCTTAATTAGAAAAATATTAAGATTAATAGATTTACGTTGTAATGGAGTAGAATTCCAGATTAAAATTTCACATCTAAGCTATTTTTGATTTATAAGCATTTGCTACATTTTAATGAAAGTTATCTGGATTAACGTGATATTTATTTTAATAGTACAGAAGTACTTCAATTTTTAGTATGCGGAATTTAGATACAATAAGAATAAGAAATTTCTTTTAGCACCATAATTTGACAAAATTGTAAATATTTTATGAACAAAAGTTATTAAAATTAGCATTCTATTATTATTATATTTCGTTATATAATATTATATCGAATTAAAGAATGTCACCGTGCTTCCTCTTACACACTGTCAAGAGCGCCTCCCTTTTTGTTCAGGAGAAATGGCCAATAGGTCTCGAGACTCTCACCCGAGAGGAAGTACAGCGCAACCAGTGCTTCCGCTGACAAAATATATTTAGTGCCTCCTGGTGCATTAGTTGGCCTAGAAATGGAATCTTAAAACGAATCTATAAATATTTGCTTTTAAGTGTTGTTACTCTCTGATTATATGTGCGTGGTGTTTGTGCGTGTAAATAAAATTGTGAGTTCCCAAACCTGTGCCTCAAGTATCTCCACCCAACCAACAACCCGGTGTTACAATTTGGTTGCCCAGCCTGATAACACTACAAGTATTATTATTTCTTTTTCAGAAACGGTTCTATATATATTTCTCAGGTAACTTATTATTATTATATATTGAAATTTTCAAACACCAAATAAACTACCATAACAACCTAAACCTACCATACCAATCTAGCAACCCTTAATAAAATGGGACGTTTTTTATATGAGTAGCCAAAGTTTCGCCATATTGGTTGTACATGAACAGATATGTTCGTGAACAAAAAAAAAAAAAAAAAAAAATAATAATAACAGGTGTCAAATTATCTTACTTAAAATATCAATATATGCAAATGTGGCTAGTGGTCTGGCGCTCGGTGCCACAAGTTTCCGGTTTCTAATCCCGGCAGTACCATGGATGTTTGTAGTGGTTAGGACTCCACGTAAACACGGGTCCCGGTCTAATATGATTGTAGAGCGTTGTGTTGATGTTTAGTCAATCTGCAGTCCTCGTTTCTCTCTAAAAGTGAAGTTGCATATGACCCTTAGCCACGGACCAGTCGCCAGCGACGGCGTCTTGACCTGGTGCAGGCTTTCCTGCACCAGGCTGATTAGTAATAACAACGTATATGCAAATTAATTAAAACATTAAATCATTTAAAATGCAAGTATTAAATTCTTTTAAATAAATGTTTTTGCTATTTTCTCCGGTTTAGAAATATAAAAGTAATGAAATCTATAATTTGTACTAAAAACCAAATAACATTTGTGTACAAAGATTTCAAAATATATAAAAAACATCTTCAAAAATGGAACACATTTTAATCCGGCCAAATACAGTCTGCCACTGATTGAAAAGCCATTTTCAATTACACACAGCAATGGCTAATGCACCGACAGTTGATTTATTCATGATTTATCTGGGATTAGGAATTGAAAGTGCAACAAATCCATTTCAACAATTCATTTGTTTGTGGAAAGTGCTTTTTGTGTCTCTTTGAGTGCAATTTGTTTTAATGAGATTTTCTTGCAAATCTTTTATATGTTCCCGAAGTATTGCGACAGTTGTTTTTGAGTAAAATTAATGGATTTATTTCTTTTTTTTATATATTTATTTTGAATATAAACGGTGGACAATTTATCAAGTTTAATTAAAAAGAAAAAAAGAAAAAAAATTTTCTTCATGAAATTTGAGCTACTAAGGATCCTTAATAATAATTAGCTAGGAGCTAGCTTAATAATAATTAGAGGAGCTATCCTTAATAATAATTAATGTTAAAAAGCAAACATAAATAGGGCGTCTATAATTAAAGTCGCACTTTCAAAATGCTGTAAAAAAAAGAACCGTTCGTCACAATAAGTTCATATTTGAACTGAATATACTTAAAAAAAGAAGAAACGGTATGGTATCAAAAAAAAAAAAAAGGTTCCCCGAATTTTCCCATCCAATTGGGTATGAACTTGACGTGATGGAAGGGTTTCCATTAAAGGCTCGTTCCAACCGAGGCGTGAGGCAGCGACGCGTCACACGGCAGGGAAGAAAATTTTTTCGACCCGTTTACACCGAAACTTCAGAAATCGCTTTACGCCTAGTGTAGTTCCAGTTACTTCTACTAGATGACAGATTTACTAATGGCTCAATTTAAGTCACATGATGCAGCAAGCATTTGAGAGTTGAAAGTTGGTCAACCCGAAGCGGTGGATTTCAACCGGTTTCAGGCGAACGCTCTGAGGCTAGTGATTAGGCAACGCTTCGCGCTTCAACTCCTCATGCCTCGTTTTGAACAAGGCTTAACAATGTCACAACCATTGAATGACTTTGAAGTCATTTTTTCCGTCAAAAGACCAAGCACAATCAAGCACAATGAACACTACAGTGGATTTAATGTGCAACTCGTCCAAATACGTTGTCATTTCGATTCAAAATATTACTGGTGGCCGAATTTACTTTTTAATGCCGCTTACAGCACCATCTATTAACAAACTTTGGTACTTTTTTAATGCCGTACCGTTTCCTCTTGCTGCAAATCAGAGATTGGAATGGGAGAAGGTTTTAGCCCACCATGGGCTTTCGAGTCAATAGAAAAAGAAGTTAAACATGAGTACTAGCCTTCGAACTCATATACCTTTCCTTACTTCTCAGGTATCCTTGATATGTTAATTGGTCTATACCTGTGATTTTCAGGGATGGACCAATTAACATATCAAGGATATCAAACATAGCATATCAACATATCATAAAAGGAAATGTAGCATCATTTATGACAAGGGATTATGATGGGAAATTTTCAGAAGCTATCCCTTTGAATTCTTTTTTTCCAAATTGTGATGGGTATAATGTGGATGCTTTGTAACAAAATCTAGTGTTCAACCCATGATAAACTTGAATGCATTATCTATCCATCTTTCCAGCGGAGATTGTTTGTGTGTGTTTAATTGGGCCACATTTGAAGAATATCCTGCCACATTTGAAGAATATCCTGTAATCACAAGAATCAACGATAATTTTCTTGACAGAATAATAATCTTTACTTTCATAATTTTCTTAAAATCATTGAATTCTTTTTTGCAAAATTTTAATCCCTAAAATAAGAATCACTTTAGAAATTGAAAGCAAGAAATGTATATACTTGTTTAAAAAAAAAAAAAAAAAATTATAAACTTAGTTTTCTTAAATTTTTTTTCAAACAATTAGAATTTCAAAAATGAAATGCATAAAAATCACTTTTTCTAAGAAAGTGTTTATGAAATGATAAGTTGTTCTTCTGATTAACTAACATATTTTTATCATAACTAAAAATAATATTATATATTACAAAAAAAAAATTAATTATAGTTTTTTTATCAAAAAAAAAAAAAAAATTTATAATTCAAAAAAAAAAAAAGGGCAATATATGATATTAATAGAGTGAAAAGAGGAATATTATTATTTTTTTAAATTTAAATCAAAATATTTGCAACTGAGCATTAGTCTTTTTCTTATTCTAGTTAATATAGTATAATATACTGATATAGTAATAGAGTATAGGGTATAGTTTATTGATTTTTATGCAATAAACATTATTCATGAGATAGTTCTTTATTTACTTCCGTCTTCACAAATGATATATTACCAATCAATCATTCACGGTCGCGTTATAAAACACACTATGTGATATTGAATTCTGTCACCTTTATGAACAATGATTGATTATCGCCCTTCATAAACATAAATCCATAAATGATGAATAGTTATCAGTTAAGTATGCTCTGAATTATCTTTAATGTATGGAGGAGAGGATTTAATGAAATGACCCTGACCTTTACTTCTCACTAAAAATGTGCTGTAAAACTTAATATAAAAACAAAACTATCTTGTACCCAAAGAGCATTTTAAATAAGTTAAAAAATAATCTAGCAGTTATTTTATTTTAACAGTGCGTTTAAGTAAGTGATATATTACTTGCTACATGTAATAAATATGTTCATTTATTTTATGTATATTTTTATGTATAAACCAATAAAGTTTAGAGAATGGGGTCGGTTTATATACGAAATTGCTAATCTCGCAAAATACACAGACAATTTTCCATTATCCTGGCGCAAATGGTAATTCGTCAAATATCGCTGAATATATCACGTTTTTATTTCTTTAATTCACATTTCTCAAGTTTACTAAATTAATTTATTTCAAATAAAAATGAGTTATTTGATTTACGAAAAGAAGTCGTTTTCTTTTCGGAAATGCTTATACTGCAGTTTAACTGCGACATACGTTAAACTGTAGGTCCTGTTTTTAATTAACCTGAATCATGCACAAAATGACCATAGAGCGATAAGCCAAACCAAACTTAACTTCGTCGTTGCTAAAAACGAAAACTCTGGTGTCGGTGAAATTGTCGCCCAGCTGATCGAAAAGTACCAAACATAAGCGAGAAATTATAAAAATACAGTAAATAATTAGCACATAAAAAAATAACAATTGTAGAAGGAAATTGACTTTAATCTTTTAAAATTTTTGAGTGTTTTGTATACAATCTTCATGCAAAAGGAAAAAATCATATAAAACCTCCAAAATGTATGTCAGAATCCGAGTTTCTGAATCACATTCACCAAGTTCAGGTTCTCTGATTGGAATTACTGGATTCATATCATCATCATTTCAGTGTTTTTTGTATTAAAATATATGCATTCTTCATACAAAAAAATTTTTTTATTTTTTTTTATTTTGACTCATTTACCTAAAACTTCGAACTTTAGGTAATTTGTTTGAAGAAAAACGTATTCTCGCCTTTACATACGGATCAGTTTATATTAAGAAATATGCGGTATTTCGATTACTCTATACATGAACTGGAAGGACTTGAAAGTTTTATTTTTATGGAAGTGCAGTGACTGGCGAAGCGCTAACATGCGTAGCAGTTATGATATGAGCTACCGCAGAAACGAGCTTCTATCGTGCTGTTTGCCGAGCAACTGATGACGTCAGGATCTTTGCTGACAGACAGATTCCACCGTAGAACCTATGGCGAGTGTGTCAGTTTCTGTGTAGACCAGAGAGAGACAGATGCGTTCCTGTTAATGATTGGCTGTCGTATTATAGAACGCTGTATAGAACGCTGAGTGTGTGTATGCGTGCGTTTGTGTCTGTGTGTGTAAATAGCATAAAAACGCATACACAATTAAAAATAATACATACAATACAAATAGCATACAAAATTGAATGTCATAAATCAAACATTCAATACAGGACCGTGTGCTCTATTCACTATTGAAAAACGAATAGTTCCGTTCCAGAATCTGGCTAAATACTTCGTTTCATGCTGAATATTTTGGTCGCATAATTTCGCAACTTCTTGTTTTCTTTTCTTATTCAATATCAAACCCAAATCCGTATACTACTGAAAGATATTTCTACTTTCCTATTCATGAATGTAATGATTAAATGCATTGTATTATGGGTTACAAACATTATGCTGCAATTCAAACTTGGTAGTTGTCAATGGCCTGAGAATTATGTGCCTCAGCATTGATAAAAATTATATTTTTTATCCACTATTTTATCTAACAGTGCATATAAACGCAAGAACATTTTCCAGCTTTCTATCTTAGAACCACCTCAAAAACAGCCGTTCATGTAATCATATTTTTTAATAAATTTACGAAATCATTTAAAGAATTAAAGGTTAAAGGCGATTGCAATTAGCTAATCGCCATTCTTACATAAAAATTTACAATTCTTACATTAATTGTATCGTCATTATATACATAATTATTATTGCGTAGGATCAAAGTATTAGTTGTATTAATTATGTTATTTATAATATTATTATTAATAATGTCTGTAATTTATAAATTATTATTATTATATCATTATTTATTAGCTAAACTACATCCATCAAATATTTGGCGCCCATTTAAGTCTCTATTCAAGTATTGATTATTAAACGTCACAGAGGTACTGCAATTAAGATGACAAATGGCCTATTTGGATCTCGTAATTTAAGCATATATTTATCCAATTATATAAATTTGTACTGAATGTACAGTAGGAGACATGGTATCGATTGGATAATTGCAGGTCGCATGAGATGTTATATGAAATGAATAGACTGATAAAACCTCGTTTAATGTTAAAAAAAAAAATGGCTTAAAAATTATTTTGTTTTTGTTTTTTCTCCTTTTATGTGAGAATTGTATGTCGAGAAAATATTTTTACAAAAATATACATAGAATAACTTATTAAACTAATTGAAATGTACTGTTACGAATAAATAATTTCTTTTAAGAAACATTGACAATTAAATTATTTTACCATTGATTTAAATTAACCAACCTTTCAAATCATGACTTACTTGAAAAAAATGCATTTTTTATTATTTAATTGCTAATTTAAATTAACCTACCAAGTCAAATGAAAATGTGAAAAAAAACTGGAATTTGTGTTTATTATTTTAAAGATCAGATATTTATCTTTTGAAAATAATTTACAGTTTGTTATCAGAATTATTACAAGTCGAAATACAGCTGGTTTATAAAAAACTATTAGGAAATTGAATTCCTGCATTAAAAACTTTAAATTGAAAACTGTATTTTTGATATGCTGTCATACAATAACAGTGAAAACATTATAACAATTTTCAAGATTGCACTTAATTTTAGCTATATGTTTTTAATGATTTTGTATGTGCTTTGAACTAAAAGATTTTAAATATATTAATTTTGAGATGAGTTATTGGGCTATTGGGGCGTTATTGCTCACTAAACAAAAAAATTTTGATTAATAAATCGTATTTTGTGTTAATGCTATAAATCTTCGTAGCAGTGTTCATGCACTCTGTACTTACTACGCTGTCTCTGACGATTTGTCAGAACTTATGCAAGAGCATTTGGCAACATTCATGTTTTTGGTTTTTAATTTTGGATGGTGTCCTGGCGGCGAGTCACGCTGCACTAGTGTTTCTCCGCCCTTTGAAAATGCTAATTAAATAATATAACCCTATATTAATGGTATGAGCTCTGCACACTTTATTTGTGATGTGCCTCAATCTTCAAGCACACCATATATTTAATAATTACGGATACCTTTTACATAGAATGTATATATATTATACTTATTTCAGAAGTGGGTGAAAATTTTTTCATTATTACTTTAAATACTACCCCCGTGGGTTCGTAATTTTTTGGCAATACTACTTGCCTGCTGTCAAATTTGAGTGATTTGAGTGCTATTATATACTCGTCAAATTACATACATTCTTCTCAGCGTCTGAATGCCCGAGTGGCTAGCGCTCTGGCGCTCGGTATCACAGGTTTCGGGTTCAAGTCCCGGCGATGCCATGGTTGTTTGTAGTGGTTCGGAATCCACTTTTTAAAAGTAGGTCCCGGTCTAACAGGATCGTAGAGCGTTGCGGGGCATTGTTACTCCGCGTCCGTGGCTTATCTTCAAGTTACACGTGCCCCCTGGGTAATGCAAAGTGAGTACGTCTGTGCAGCACTTGCCTTAAGGCATCCAAGGCCAAGCTGTCTGTGTTGCCCACCTGCATTAGAAAAAAAACCATCCATTCTACTCTCCTGGGAATGAAATGCCAAAAACTCTTCCAGTGAGAAAAAAAAAAACCACGATAGATTGTTCTAGGAAGCCGAACACAAAGGCCCACCCATGATCATTAAAAATGAACATATTTTATGAAAGTAATTTTAAAATTGCAAAAGGAATTAATTAAAATAATTTGTCTCGTAATTGTAAGAAAGATAATTTTAATTTCTTTTTAACATAGTAATATTTTAATGTAAATGAATAATTAAGTTTAAATTCTCTTTAAATCAAATACGTACGTAACATTTTTTCAATTTCAATTAAAGTCAGTAAAAAGCCAATAACGTCAACTAAGATTTAATATCATTAGTTAGTTTAAAATAAAATTAGAGTTATCTTTTTTTCCAATTAATTTTTAAGCCGTAAAAGGAAAGTTGCACATTAAAAGCTTGCCCTTAATAAACGATTTAATTAACAATTAGTTTAATAAATAATTGGATAGCAATTTATTGTCTCACTTTAATTTGAAAAATTAATTGACAACGTTTAATCGGAAAATAATATTGTTTTTAATGGCCTCATTCTCCTAAACACAAAAGAAGATCTCGCAGTTTATTCTAAGGATTTAATCGGTCTTTCCTCTTTATTGTTGTGTTTTATTGCTTTGATTCACCGTTCAAATATTGTTGAATAATAAAATAAAACCTGGCGCTACTGAAACAGAGAGTTCTTAAGCGAATGCATGAAAAAATTACGGGAGTACTTAAAAAGAGATGTTTTGTAAATATTGTCATTGTTAATTGAATTTCTTTAGTTATATCGGGATAAGTTAAAGAATTTAATGCTTTTAAATGCCTTGATTTTTATTCTCTATTGAACCTTAAACTTTTTCAAATTTATGGGTTTTATTTAATTAAGCTCTTACCTTCGGTTATTTCAGTTTTGTAAATATTAATTAGTTTTTGAATTTTATGTATTTTTTATGAGATTAATTTATACATCCATGCATATTTTTTTAGTAAAGAAAAAAAAAAATAAACATAAAATGTCGTTTTTATGGTAAGAATATTTTGAAAAAATATATTTAAATCACGAATAAGGATAAGTAGGTATAAGAAAACAATTTGTTTTGAAACAAATATTATTTGTAATAATTATACTTGCTATAAACGAAATATTTGCAAGGCTATGTTCAGAAAAATACAATTAAACAAGCGTATTTGAGATAATTAGCAGACATGAAAATTTGTTTAACAATATACTATTCCTTCCAATTGTAATCTACCTCAAATATCGTTTAATCTTGTTATATGCATCTTAAGATTAAATAAATTGAAATTAGTTTAATCAAAGGTATTTCAATTAATAAATTCCACCAAAAATTGATCCTGTGTGTAATCATAGCAGACATAAAAAATTATAAATATTAATGCACAAATTTAGAAAGATACGCAAAAATGCCTCGAAAACCACCTAACATGAATTAAAAGTCTTTATGAATTTGTCCCCTCATCTTATATGTATAACTCACTTTTTTCTTATTTCTAATTGAATATACGTGACAATACGGGAAGTCCTCATATAGCAAGAATACGAGTAATTCATCTATAGATATCATTTATCTGATGTTAAATTATAAAGGATTATGTATACCACTGTCTGCTAAGTGATTAGTTGTTTCTTTCTGAGCACTTAACTATCTAAAGAATGTACAGTAAAAAGGAAATATTCCTATATTTTCTCCTTACCTCTATGTTATTCTATTACATTTACTCACAAGTATCATACCATATCTAAAGTATAAGATATCTAAAAGGTCATTAAAAACATACATATTATCTTTTTTCATGACATATATTTCTGATACTGTATATCAGTAAAGTTATATCGTAATTTATAAAGTATTTATCTTAATTAAAAATACATGATGAATAATTAAATGATGAATTTAAAAATGCATGATGTTATTCAGTGTCACTACCAAGATTCAATGCTTCAACAATATGCTAATATCATTTTTTTTTGTCTAAATATTATTTTGCAATTCTGTAAATCTTCATCACTTACTACAAGTGTTTGAACTACAGTGGACATTTTAATCAATTCTAAACCATCATCATTAAGACGTGTCCAGTGCCTCGAAAATTCAACAATTTTCCAGAAAGCCAATCCGCCTTCCTTTAAAAGTTTAAAACTACCCCGCTGGAAATGCGAAGGGCTCAAATGAGTCTGGTTAGTTATGCATTCGGAAAGGAAGTTCATTCCATAAATATGCTAATTCGGTCGGGTCACTTACCGAATGGGAACGTCCTTGAATAAATGCTAATGGCATTGGAACATTTTGCATGGCAGCACTGCGTTTTGACTTTGAACTTGGCGAAGTTAGTTTATAAGGTAGTATTTTTTTAAAACTTTTATCCAAATTTTTCGTGCTCAGCATTTTTTAAAGTTTCATTTAAAATGAAATAAAATACTTCATCTGTAACATAATATTAGTAACAAGTGAATATTTAAAATGCAATCATTTGAAATTGCAGATGTAAGTTATGCTGTAACCCAAAGTTACTGAGCTTCCAGCAAAATCAGTGTTTCATGTCTTCTGATATTTGTTTTTGAGACACCTTTCAAATTTAAACTAAATCCCTAATTATTAGGAATTATAATTAGTTTTTTTTAATTTTATGTGTTATTCGAAATAAATTGTTTTATTTCTGTTCAATAGCAAGCCATTATAGGAGTAAGATGAAAAAAAGATAGAGTTGCGGTTGTTCAGTTCTTGATGCATCTACAGAAAAACGAAAAGGTTGCAGAAAGATGCAATTACGTCATTTGCAAAATAATTTAAGTTTAACAGAGTGATCTATTAAGAATTTGAAAAACGTGCTTCCGAAAATAATTGTCAAGAATAGGAACGGTTCTAATTTTGATTCTTCGAAATAATAAACAACAAGATTTAGAAAGTAAATGCGAGGTTTATGGAGAAAATTTCGACAATATTCCTCTTTAGCAGAAGAGACACCGTAAGGTCAGTTGATCAAGCCATTGAAATTTCCACATCTACATTATTTTGATAAACGGTAAATCTATAAAACCAGGAAATCTATTGTAACTCACTATTACAGAGAAAGCAAATCTACGCAACCAAGGCATTTTATTTACATTGTCATTATGCAGTAACAAAAATATTAAATGTTATAATGAAAAATGCATGCTTAATGCATGTTCAAAATGCTATAATGAAATTATTGTAAAATCCAGAAACTATCTAAACATTAAAAAAAATAGGAGAGAAATATTTCTAATTTAAAAATGGGACCTGATGACCGAGTGTCTAGCGCTCTGGCACTCAGTACCACAGGTTTCGACTTCGAGTCCCGGCGATGCCATGGTAGTCAGTAGTGGTTCGAAATCCACTTTATAGCGTAGATCCCATTGGACCGTAGAGCGTTGCGCGGGAAGTATTACTCGCGTTCGTAGCCCATCTTCAAGCTACATCTGCTCCATGGGTAGTGCTAAATGAGTCACAGCGGTGCAGCCCTTGCTTATGGTATAAAGATTATCTGTCCCCTGTAGTGTCAGCTGCATTTGAACAACAAAAACAACAACAGTTTTATGATAATAAATGTTGCATTCTATATTTATTTCTTTAATAACTAATTATAAAACTAATATTAATATATTATTTATAACTGTCATTTTTTTAATAAATTTACGAAAATCCTTTAAAGAAACAAAGAGTTAATGGCAAATAATTGAAATCGTAATTATTAAGTATCATTTACAATTATTACAGTAATTTTATCACCATTATGTACATAATGGGTATTGCGTATAGTCTTAGTTGTATTATTATGCAATTTACAGTTATTATTATTAATTATGTCTGCAATTTATAAATTATTATTATATATTGGCTAAACTATGTCCGTCAAATATTTGGCGCCTATTTCAGTCTCTATTCATGTATTGCTTATTAAATGTCAGAGAGGTACTGTAATTAGGGATCACAAATGGCATATATGGATCTCATAATTTAAGCATATATTTATCCAATTAAATAAATTTGTACTGAATATACAGTAGGAGACATGGTATCGATTGGATAATTGCAGGTCATATGATGTTAAATAGTATACGGTGTGATATTAAATATACTGAAGATAACTGTACTATTTTATTGTAAAAATACTAAACTATTTTGTTTTATTTTTCTTCTTTTTATATGAGAAGTTTATGGTAAAATATTTTTTTTTTTTGCAAATATATATATAGAATAATTTATTATATTAGCTGAAATGAAATGACCCGAAATAACAATTGTTTTTAAAAGTCAATGACAACTAAGTTATTTTTATTATTGATTTAAAATAAACTACCACGTCAAATCATGACTTACAGCAAAAAAAATGGATTTTTTTATATTATTTTATGATAAATTTAAACTTACCGGAAGGTCAAATCATGATTTTTATGAAAACCATTGAATTTGTTATTTTAAAGATCATACCTTTATCTTTTGAAAACAATTTACAGTTTGTAAAGAGAAACATTAGAAGTCTGAAATACAACTATTTCATAACTGTATCTTTAAGCTTTAACTTGTATTCTTTTTTGCTATCTGTAATCTTTTATCCAAATTTTTCGTAATAAGCTTTTTTTTTTTTAAGTATTTAATTTATAATGGAATTAAATACTCCATCTGTAACATAATATTAATAACAAGTGAATATTTAAGCGAAGATTATTGGCGAATGAAGCTTTTAGTTATGTTGTAGAGCAAAGTTGATGAGCTTCCAGCAAAATGAATGTTTCAGTACATCTGTCATTTGTTTGACACATCTTTCAATTTTTAAGTTAACCTCTAATTGTTATAAATTATAAATAGTTTTCTAAATTCATGCGGTAGTCGAAATCAATTCTTTTTATGTCAGTTCATTATCAACTCGTTATAGAAGCAAGATGAAAAAACTTCAGCTTGACAAGCTCACGATGACAGCTTTCAAGAAAAGAGCGAGTAGCGATTGTCCAATTCTTGATGCATCCAAAGAAAAAACGAAAAGTTATAGAAAGGTGCAACTACATCATTTGCAATACAATTTAAATTTAAAAGAATGACCTTATCAAGAAATTGGAAACTTACTTCCGAAAATAATTGCCAAGATGGAGATTAGATCTAATGAGGATTCATTGAAAAAAAACCATATGTCCCAGTCTAATAGGACCGTCGAGCGTTGTGGGAGACGTGTTACTCCCGTCCGTAGCCTATCTACAAGCTGCATCTGCTCCCTGAATTGCGCTATATAAGTAACAGCCGCGTAGCCCTTGCTTATGGTATAAAAGATTAACTGTCTCTGTATTGACAGCTGCATTACAACAACAATAACATTTTATGATAATAAATGTTGTATTCTATATTTATTTTTTTATTACTATTATTTAGGGACCAATTAAATTCTTCGGCTGCTATTAATATTATATGTAGAACACAGATTCTTAGTCCGTTGCCCGCTGTGTGCTTACCTCTTTTACGCTCTTAAGGCTTTACGTTATTTTCACTTTAAACATTATAATAAGTATTTTTTATGAAGATTTTCATATTTTATTGAAGGTAAAAAGGAAGTGGGAAAAGCCTTTACTTTTAATAACAAAAATTTACTTATTTGTTATTTTTTTCATTTAGTTTTACCCATTTTATAGGAAACTATAAGATTAGATTTTTATGCTAGCCTAGAGGCAAGATCCATAATTACATAATTCTTTGTGTGTTTTTCACGATACTTAATGGCAAAAACGTGTTCCATTTTTTATAGTTATGGTATTTAATACGTATATACAGAAATGTAATATATGTATGCTAAAGTCAGTTTTTTTTTTATTAGAAGGATTCCAACACAATAGCACTAATTAGCAGTTAATTTTCATGTACACGTTGAGTGCTTGGTTTTACCATAATTATATTAAATTGAATAATTTTATCCAATTAGAGATTATTCGATATTGGATAAAAAAATGAATATAAATTGTAGTAATTTTGTAGTTATTTTTTAATATTTATATCGATTATTTGCAGCCCACCCGTGTAATTATGCACAGACTTTTTTTCGTAATATATCAAACTATTTCCATTTCACCACATATATTTTGGTACTAATTGCTTTGTTTTGGTGCATTTTAATATATTATGTATTAATTCATGCATCTTATTGGAAAGCATCATAATTTTTTTAGAAATTTAGCGATTGTTTTAAATACATAATAAGAAAAAAAAGAACTAAAAATAAGAAAATAAATAAAATAAAATAAATAAATAAGATAAAGAAAAATAATTAAGATTATTTAATAATGAACAATTTTTTTAAAGTTGACAATCTGAGCTAATTTATCAATTAAATAAAAACGCATCATCTTAATTTATGTTTTAAACACGTATGTATTGAATGAAAATTAAATTAGATTATTTAATTTTTAACCAAATTTTTAATTTTCAAAATTAACCCTCCGAACTAATTCCTCAAATATAATATATATTATGGTATTAGAACGTGACGTATAACATTCATTAGTGTTTGAATTTTGTTTGGTTTTGTGAGACGCTAAAACTGATTCCGGCGATATTTAAAATGACTGAATTCATTGAGCAAAGAATTTGCATTAAATTGTGTTTGCGGAAACTTATATAATGTTACAGAAAGCATTCGGTAAGCATTCCTGTATCGGAAAGAAATGTTTAGAAGTGGTATAAACAGTTCAAAGAAGGCAGAGAACGCGTTGAAGACAAAGAGCCCTCTGGTCCTCAACCTGGTCATCCACCACAATCAACGAAACTCACGTCCTTGCAAACCGTCGATTTACAATCAGAGACCTGCTGAGAATGTTGGAATCTCAAAAGGATCGGACAATTCCACTTTTTAGGCCTCAAACACGTCAAATATCAATTGGTTCCGAAAACAATGAATGCGCCAGCTCACATTGCAATGATTCTTCGTGACTATTTGGCAAAAAATGAAATCCATATCGTTCCAAATCCACCGTATTTCCCCGTGCGACTTCTGGTTATTCCATAAACTCAAAAGATCACCCGGGGACACCGTTTTGTGTCGATTCAAGAGATTCAACAGGAATTGCCGCGCGCTTTGAAAAAGCCATCCGCCGATGACTTTTAGCATGCATTGAGGGATTGGAAAAAGTTGGCATAAGTGCATTGGTCTGGAGAGGATTACTTTGAAGGCGATAAAAGAAGGCGAATTGGTCTTACTTATTGGTCACAGTAGTATGTGGTGAATGAAAATTAAATAGAATTATTTAATTTGTTAATCACATTTTCCTTTCAAAAATTGGCTATTCCAACTAATTCGTCAATTAAATAAAATATATAATTCTAATCAAATTTTAAACAATTTTTGTGGTGGATGAAAACTAAATTAGTTTATTTAATTTTTAATAAAATATTCCTTTTTATAAATTGACCATCCCAAATAATTCATCAATTAAATGGAATATATAATTCTAGTATTTGTGCATAGGCATATCAAATTAATTGGTATTTAATAAAATTATTGAAGAAAATAATGCTTCTACAATAATCTTGAATGTCAAAATATGATATGATACTTCGTGTTTTCACCTACAAATAATTAGTGAAAAACCAGATTCCTTTAAAAATATACGATCATCAGTTGAAATGCAGAACTCACCTGTTCTCAATGCTCATGAAGCCGTCTTGAAGATTGTGCTTGAGATGATAAATGGACATAATAGGGAACCCTGCTCTGTGAAACAGGAATTCATTAGACTGTGATATGGGAAAACGCAAACATTTATCAGACCTTGGAAAATGAATTAATCATTGGGGCCAGACGGCCAGGTAAATGCATTTCGAAACTAGAATTCCTGTCATATGTTCAAGGTAGACAGTCGTCGTCATCTACAGTAAATACAAAGAGTTGGAGCCAAGATTTTGGCAGTCAAAAGGTCGCTGATAATAGAGGGGAAATATTTTTTTTTTATTCTACAACAAGATGTATAAAATGCAACCTTCAAATATTCTGTCTATTCTATTTTAATTATTGTAAATACATTAAAAATATAGTCTTCTTTTCTGATGTAATGTTAAAAACATGATCAAGATGATTGCGGATTTTAATGAAACACGATCGAGATGATGAATTTTTAATGATTTAATGATTATTGTAAGCTGGAATTAATTAAATTTATTCTGACTTATAATATTACATTTATTTGATCGATTTATTTATTGAGATACACAAATACGCACAAGGTAAAGATACTGGAACATTTCAGTTTGGTTTCAATTAAAATTAAAAAAAAAAAAAACATAATAAAAAATAAAAAACCGTTTAGAATGTCTAATTGTTTTTCACGTCATTTAAATATCATTCATAATGAAAATTTATTGTTTATCATTTAGGAATTTTTTTAAATAATTGTTTGCCAGCTATTAAAAGAAAAAATATATCATTCATGAGGTAAATTTTTGTTTATCATTTAGAAATTTTTAAAATAATTATAAATACTATTTTTAAATGATAATATACAATTTGTTTAATATAAAAATTTCTTCTGTAAAATTTTATATTATTTCATAATATAACTAAACTACATTACAATCCATCCACAAATTATTAAAATAATCTTTTAATTTCAATATGTTCTTGCAAAAATTTTAATCATGCATATTTTTAAGTTTATTGTTTCACTAAGATTCAATAAAACATGCATGATTGACATAATAATATTTAGAAAACATTATCGTCATTTAAAACATTTTTAAACAGTACGTGGTGATTTGCGATACACACACACAAACACAACACACACACACACACACACACACACACATATATATATATATATATGTATACTCAAGAGCCAAAACATTATAACCACCTGTCAATAACGAGTTGGCTCCACCTTTGGCGCGCACACACAGCCTCATCCTGCCTTGGAATGGATGCCACAAGTCCTTGGTAGATGGCCGGAGACAATTAAACAATTAAACATGTTTAAGCAACGATCACGCGCAAACCGAGATATTGCGAATGGGTGGTCTTTTGAACTCTGAGCCGTCGTGCCAGGACATCCCAAATGTGTTCTATCGGATTGAGATCCGGTGAGTTAGGTGGCCAGGACATTAACTAGAATTTAGCATCATGTTCCTGGAACCACTCCAACACAATTTAACCTTGGTCTTATTCATCCACTTTGCATAAGTACTAACAACTGTAGATCGCGAAACAACCCACGAGTCGTGCAGTTTCGAAATACTTGTTCCGAGCCTTCGAGCCATTACAATCTGCCCTCTATCAAAGTCGCTTAGATCCGTAGCCTTTCCCATCACACATAGAAGTAAGTGAAAGAATGATTCTTCAGACTCTCCAGCAGCAGTTAAATACCACTTCCACCTGATCACGTGCCTTCCACGTCATCCAGGCGAGTTCATTGCAAAATGTAGGGGTGGTCATAATGTTTTGGCTCTTGAGTGTATTTATATAGATAGATAGATGGTGGCGAGCATTTGAAGCAAGACTACTAATTATTTTCATTCAACGTGTATGATGGTATCAATATCAAATGAAATTTGCAAAACTTACCTAAATTTCAAGAAGCCAATACTTTTTGTAATTAATATTTTTATATAATTTTTATTTTTGTACAACAGCATTTGTGTTAAATAACTTGATAATTTATATAATTAATATTTCATAAAAATAACTGAAATAATTGATTTTTGGCAAGGGAAATTATGCCAAAAATCATTAAATTTGTAGAGAAAATGTGTATCTTTCTAAAATGAAAAAAGTACGACATGAAAAAGCTGAGGGAATATACATCTCTAGAATTCGAAAAGTTTCTTGTAAGGTATTTTGTGGTGATGTACATCATCAATATAGGGAGTTGTTAGAGTAGATGTAAGAAGTAGTTAAAGGTTTACATGCACTTTTTAAATCTTTTTTGAAGAAAAAGAAAATAAAGGATTATATGTAGCATAAAAATTGTATAAAAGGCAAAAAAAATAATAATAATAATAATAACTAATATTTGGCATTGGGTCCGCAGATTTCGGGTTCAAGTCCCGGTGGTGAAATGGATCGTAGAGCGTTGCGGAGGACTGTTACTCCGTGTCCGTAGCTCATCCTCAAGCTACACGAACCTCCTGGGTAGTGCTAAATGAGTAACGTCGGTACGGCGTTTGCCTTAAGACAAAAAAGACAACTGTCTAACTGTTAGCAGCTGCATTAAAAAATATTAAAAATGGTACAAGGCCAAGTAAGAAAAGAATAAGAACTAACGTTCTGGAGCTCTTTGCTAGAGGTTTCGGGTTCGATTCCCGGTGGTGTCATGGATATATGTAGAGGTTCGGAATCCACTTTATGGAATAGGTCCAGGTCTAATACGACTGTAGAACGTTGGGATAACAACCCTACACCCGTAAAAAGTCAGCGTCACGGAGCCAAGTCAAGCCTCTACTTACGGATGCTCCATCATAACAGAAGCTGCCCCCTATCCCTCTTTCCTTGAAACCACATGGGTTCTTGGACTTAGTTTAGATGTTGCTGACTACCGAGTGGTATATGAAACAACAAAAAAAAATTGTAATAAAACGTCCTTAAGCAATATCACTTTATAACTAAAACCACCTGTGACCTTGGATGAATTTCTAAAAAGATCCATTACAGAAAACTGCATTCGTTTTTCTCAATGCAGTCTCATTGAAAAAAATCATTTCAAACAGAAATAGCTGTTACATTTCAAATGGTTATAAGTAAATTAAATTATGTCTATTGAAACATTTCGCTGCCTGACGACCAATTGGATAGCTTTCCGGCCTTTGGTACTATAGACTTCAGGTTCGAATCCTGGCGGTAGCATGGATGTTTTGTAGTGGTTTGGAGTGTAGCTCCCGGTCTAATTAGCCTAAAGAGAGCACAAAATAACCGTAGAGTTCCAAACTAAACCAAACCTGAAAAATTTAAAAATCTGAGAGAATCTCCTATCGAATTTCGTGATTTATTTAAAATCTGCAATTAATAATTATAATATTTAATGTATAAACTACATCCATCAAATATTTGGAACCCATTTGTCTCTGTTCATGTATTGCTTAAAGCATAAAATGTCACAGCGGTACTTTAATTATGATGACAAATGATATATTTGGATCTAATAATTTAAGCATATATTTATGTAATTATATAAATTTGTACTGAATATACAGTTTGAGACATGGTATCGATTGGATAACTGCGGGTCGCCTATGATATTACCTATACGGAAGAGCAGGATAAAACAGGTTAACTGTAAAAAATAATTATTTGGACAAGAATTATTGAATTGTGAAAACTGAACTATTTTTTTTTATATGAGAAGCATATGTGGAGAAAATACTTTTTACAATATATATAGAATAATTTATTAAATTAGCTAAAATAGAATGTCACGAAGTAACAATTGGTTTTAAAAATCAATGACAACTAAGTTATTTTAGCATTGATTTAAAGAACCGACCACGTCAAATCATGACTTACGTGAAACAAATGGATTTTTAAAAATATTTTATCATTGATTTAAAGTTACCAACCACTTCAAAGCATGACTTTCTTGTAAAAAATTAAAACTTTTATTATTCTATCATTGATTTAAAGTAACATACCACGTGAAATTCTGATTTTCGGGAAAAAAAAAATGGAATTTTTTTTATTATTTCATCAACAATTTAGAATAATCGACCACGTTAAATCATGACTGTCGCGAAAAGAATAGTTTTATTATTTAAATATCTTAAAGATCAGATCTTGATCTTTTGAAAACAATTTACAGTTTGTTTGGAGAATCATTGAAAATCGAGATATAGTTGTTTTATAACGAACTTTTAGGATACTGAATTCCTGCATTAAAAACTTACAAACTACTTGAAAAGCTGTTTTTCTTGTATACTGCCATACAATAACAGTGAATACGTTATAATAATTTTCAGAACTTCATATAACTTTAACTATATATTTTTAACGATTTTGTATGTGCATTGATCTAAAAGATTTTAAATATATTCTTTTTGATATGAGTTATTGGCTTTGTTAAAAATAATCACATTTTTATCTTCTATTTTTGTTCTGGGGGACTCCACTGACTATAATTTAACTATAACTTAAAATTTTATAAGCGTTTTAGTTGAATACATGTATAATTTATGTATTTCTACTTTTATGCATTTTGCATATATTTTTTTACTTAAGATTGTTGACAAGAAAAGTGCATTTTTTTAACTTAACTTAAGTTAAAAAAAATGCACTTTTCTTGTCCATTTTTAGCAAATTTTAACTAAATACATATTGAAATATATGTTTTTATTTTCATATTTATCAATATTTTATAAAATTTAACAATAGTTAAGAAATATTTAGAAAAATTATTTAAAAATTAAATGTGGCTGTGTACGTGGTAGGCTGCATTAAATAATAATTATAAATTAAAATAGTATCTAATCATCGATAATTTTTTGCCTTAAATTTTGCATTTAAAGGAAATTTCGTATTCTGAATTATTAAAAATGCTGCAGAAGGTCTTCGGTGAATTGAGCGTAGCAGAAGCACAAGTATATGAGTGGTATAAAGCAGGAGTGTGTAGAGGTTAGCTCAACTGAATCTTAAACAGGATTTCATATTTCTTTGGGAGTCATGCCATATTTCAAATAAGATTAGATATAACAGCTAATAATAATAATATTATGCATTAATATTTTTAATTAACGTTAAGGAATCAGATAGGTAAAAATTTTATAAAATAAAAAATTTAATTTAATTACATTAAAATTGTATTAATTTTTTATTAAACTTTTTTTATTATTTTTTAAAAATTTTATTATTATTTTATTTCATTTATTTAAAAAGTTATATGATGTTATATACTAATAAGTTAAGTCGATTTTTCTTTGATATTTTTTTTTTACGTGTGGTGTGTAATTCGTTAAATTTGTTTGCAGGATTTCTTTAAGACGCTGAGTTAATTATGAATGATAAGTCTAGGAAAACTTCATAAATTAGTCTAATTATTGTCAGGAATGTATTGTACCAAAATTAAAAATTAGTCAGAAAACTGCTTTCGATTTTAAGATATTTTGTTTAGGATACCAATTTCCAAAATCAAATCAGGGAGAGAGACATTTGTGCTGACTTAGTTATGCTGGAATCTCTTTTATTTATATTACTTCTGTTTCTTTCGATGTTTGTTTGATAGTATTATACGACAAACTGGAAAAAATATTGAATAATATCAATTACAATTGGTTTAACGAATTACGCTAGTGTGGATTTGAAAGTATTCAGATCTACAAATATAGTTTAAAAATCGATTTCAGCTCTCCATAATAACTCCTTTCTTGATAATCATTCACTTTAACTTTCTTAATATTAAAAGAAACTTAATTTTAAACGAAATTTTTTTTTTAAAATTTTGACAAATTATTTTTTGTGGCAAGTTTAATTCAAGAAATTCGGAGCAGTAATTGAAACACAGAAAACCCCATTTGCGGCTCTATGAACTGCGTTTGGTATAAAGCAGAAGTAGCTACGAAGGACATTCAAAGTAAGCCCAGAAGATGTAGTAAGTTTTCCTCGTTTTGGTAGGAGTTCTTCAACTGCTACTACCGATAGAAACATCAATAAAAACAAGAAATTGGTGGTCAAAAGTCGTCATTTGAGTCTTAGAGATTTGACTCAAGAGAGGAATGTATCTTTTAAGTCAGTTCATATTATTATGACTGCTATTTAGGCAACGAAACACGTCACTGCAAGACTGATTTCGAAAGAGCTCAATTTTGTCTAATTAAAAAAACCGAATGCAGGTCACTGAAAAACATGATTAAAAAGCATCTAAGACTCCGTCTTCAATTAAAAGCGTAATAATTGGTAAAGACATGGGTTTATGAGTATGATATGCAAATGAGACATGGATTTATGAGTACGATAAGCAAATGAGACATGGGTTTCTGAGTACGATATGCAAATGAGACATGGGTTTATGAGTACGATATACAAATGAGACATGGGTTTATGAGTACGATATGAAAATGAGACAACAGTTGAAAACGTTTCCAAGTTCTTCGAAAATTCAGGACCTGCTGACAATTTGTTCAACTACCATGGTTTGGTGTACAGTGAAATGCTTCAAGAGGGACAAATGATGAATAAGGGATATTATTTTGGCATCATGAAGCTTTTTTACTTAAGAATATCAGTTGATTGCGGCCAGATTTGCGGAAGGAAAATTGATGTATTTTACACTACGATAATTCGCCCATGCACAAAGCCATTAATATGCAAGAATTCTCCAAAACCCACCGAATGTTATCAACCAAACACCGTATTCACCTGATATTTTACGTGATTTTTAGTTGTTATCAAATTTAAAATTACCCCATCGTGGTTCTTCGATTCGATTAATGCCATAAAAGAAAATTAACTGAAGAAATTAAAGGCCATATTTCAACTGTCTACGAAAAATGTAAGGAATGGATCAAGCACTCTCATAGTTGTATTGTCTTGGATGAGCTTAATTTGAAGTTATGGTGTGTTGAATATTTGAGACACATCACAAATAAAAGTTTGTAAAGCTCATACCTTGATAATTGATTATATTAATTAATTAGCTTTTCACAAGTACTGCGAAAACACAAGCAATATAATCCAATTTTCATGGTATGAGCTCTTGCAAACTTTATTTGTGATGAGTCTCAATCTTCAACACACCATATATTTAACAATTCCGGATTTTTCTACACAGAATGCATATATATTGTAACCTTTTGAGTAGTGGATCAATATTTTTTCATTATTCTGTTAAATACTAGCGTATGTATCCCTAAGTCATTGCCATCACTTGAAAGGGAAAATGGGGTAAAAGTGTTATCAATAATGTGAAAATACAGAAAATTTGTTAACAGAAAAACGTAACTGTTGACCTTTTTCTTTTCTTTGGTTCTTACTTTTTTAAAATTTTCTATGAAAGTTTACATTTCCTTTTTTGTTTTAAAACTTTTATTTTTGCAAATGAAAAGCAAAAAAATAATGATAATAATAATAAAAAATAAATAAAATAAAAAATAATAAATATAATAAAAAAAGGTCGATTTAAAAAAATATCAATTGGACAATACCATGAATTACCACATCAGCTGGCATTCCAAACGGCTCAATGATCATTGAATATTTCATGATGAACACTGAGTATAAACCACATGTATGTTATGAAATGTCCTTTTTTTAATAGTATTCTATAATGAGGAAATAAGTGAGTGACTTGTTAGAAAATTCTTACCAAGCGATAACCAAATAAAGGAATAATCCTTGAAAATGTTCATGAAGGGATAAAATTGTTCCAAGGGTGATGCAAACCCGAGCCAATAAGCGTATGACTTGTTGACTTGTTCAACCCACGCGATAACTTATTGATAACTAGCTTCAACCCACGTGAAAAAATATTTCAACTCATATTTCTTTTTAAAAATGTTTTCA
Source organism: Caerostris extrusa (assembly GCA_021605095.1). Lineage (NCBI taxonomy): Eukaryota > Metazoa > Arthropoda > Arachnida > Araneae > Araneidae > Caerostris > Caerostris extrusa. The sequence continues at coordinate 9,516 of BPLR01018205.1, read as the reverse complement.
CACTCCCGAGATGCTAAAATTTTCCTTCCATTTCGTCGTCCTTGTAACATTATTTCTAGAGAAGTTTAAAAGTTCTACTTCCATCATACTGGTTTCTGATAAAGGACAAAATAATATCAATATTCATTCGCCAACTGCCAAGATATCTTTTTCAATTGAAAATGATAGATGAAATGGTAATAAATTTACCAAATTTGAATCACAATTCCCTTGTCGAATCATTGTTCTCTATACACATTTAAAACCACCATCTAAACCCCATGTCATAAACTAAAACCCCTCAAAATGATGTATTGTATATAATTTCATTTGTCAGCACATAACACAGCTTGCTCAATCGAAATGAATGATAAATTATGCGGAATATCAAATATTAGGTCAAATGTTCTTGAAAGCTAGTTGGTTTCTCAATAAATTTGAAAGAGTCACATAAACTACACATCCTAAACTGATTAGATCCTTCAAAAGGTTTTCGTGTATATAGATTTACTTACCAGAATACAATTTAACTTTTCATTTGCAATGGATAGAAACGTGTGTTTCCTTTTTGTATTTATGTCAAATTTCTGTCGTGATTATTCTGTTATTCTTTGGTAAATGTCTTTCTATATTTTGCATGACAAAACTTTTTACGATTGAGTGTTTGACTTTTTGAGTGGTATCACCATTATTGGTGAGTTGTATATATTTTTTTCAGAATTAAATAAAACTCATTTTATAAGTGCGGAAGATCTATCAAAATGTTATTTGCTAGAGTTAAGAGACAAACTTCCTTATTCTAACAAACTGTACTGTTGACAAATCACTATGCAATAACCTTCGTGAGATATCATCAGAAATGAAACATTAGCTAATTATAGGACTTAAAATTTAGTTCTAATCGAAACTCTAAATACAGTACCACAATTTCTTTCCACTTTAACTCAATTCTAATTCATTCATAATTTTATTCTAATTCTTGAGTTCCAAATATTTAAATAATTTCATGCATAAGAGTGTAACATTTCAGCTATTATTAAATTATTATAAGTTCGCAAATTTATTTATTTGTTTTTTTTACTTAGTTGTATACCATCACCAGATATATACAACCTGGTGGTGGTATACAACCTCAAGAAATTAACAGCGTTTCTTCCATCACAATGTATTTTAATTTTTTACAATATATTTTATGTAAGATTTAAAATGAATTTTAGATTGTTTATTTATTTTTGTCCTAATGCAAATCATATTTCCAATCAAAACTTAATCCAAAACAGGTAGACGACAATTTTTTTCTACAATTTTAACAATTTTGCTATTCAAAGTTTGCTTGTTTGTTTGTTAGCAAAACCAAAAGGAGATAAGCTCAAACTCCAGTATATATATATTATTGTTTAATTGTTCACCAATTTCCTATGAATATTATGAGACAGAAAACAACACAGTGAGAAACTGAGTGAGAAAGTTACACATTTTTTTAAATTCATGCTTATTGGTCAAAAACATATAAATAATCATTCCATCGCAAGCATAAAAATAGCCATCACATCACAAGAATAAAAATTAACCATCACAAACATAAAATAATGATCACATCACAAGAATAAAAAATAACCATCCCGTAACATGTTATTTTTATTCCTGCTACTTCTTTTCAAACTTGGGTAAATATAGTATTTTTTATCTTTTTGGGCCAGATGTCCGGCTCTCATCTGCGACTGAGATTCTAGAAATGTTACCTTAGTATGTAGCAGGTTGTTTATATACATTAAGATGGCCGTATCGTCAGTACAGATAATGACATGCTCGCCTTCGATATTTATCGATTTCTTAAGTCGTATGTTGAGTTGCCAAAATCCTTTCTTATTTGCAAGTTCCACGTACCAGTATTCGAATAATACTCTTTAAATGGATTAAACTGAAAAGTAAAATTACTCTCAATATCCTGGTAGAGGAAGTTGCTGAGGACATCTGGGATTAGTTGGATAATATACGCGAACATACCACAGATTGATCTAAACATAAGTTGTGTGAGTATCCACTCATTAACGTGCCAAACTTATTCTGTGACGGCAATATAGTTACTATTCATGCTGAGATTATTCATTGTTGTCGAAAATGTATCGACTTTGGCAAATGATGAAAAATGCAAATAGTGTTTGTTTTTAAGATTATCCAATTCCAGGAAAATATCAAGAGGTCTATTTTTAGTTCAGGAACCAACAGAATTCGTGTGAAATAGCTATTCGAACAAAGAGGACATACTATTCATTGTGACAGAACCTGTAAAAGAAGCACTTCCCAAAACGACAGTAAAACGGCTTTATCCGGTGTCCCCAGTCCCAAGTAAGTATATTTTTGCGCAATGCTGCACTTAGCAGAATTTAAATTTTTCGGCCCAGAGTGGAATCCTTCCACGAAGCTATGAATATCTTTTTTTTTTTTAACTTAAACATGTTAAATAATGTTTATGTCTAACTATATGTTCATGGTGTTTATGTGTGCGTAAATAAATCTTTTTACCTCTAGTATAGCAACTCAACCACACCTATTTACAATTTGATTGTCTAAAGTAAGGCTTGCCCTTGCCTGCGCAATACATTATTTTAAAATATTGACATGAATTTCAGTTGAATTAGATAAATATTTTTTTTTGGATTTAATCTCATTTCTTTTTTAACAAAATTATGTTAGTATGTCTCGTTTACACAGCCCAATTATTCCCAGTATGATGCGGTTCGAAATTAATATAATGTCTTGCTTAATAATCATTATAATCATAATAACCTATCAATCAAACGTTTTTTTTTAAATATTATATTCATTAAAAATGCATATATCTATCATACTCTAGCCATAGTATGTAACTGATTTTATGTTAATTAATATTCATCAACTAAATTTTGATTATAAGAATTATTATAATATCAATAAATTTTCATCAATATTTTTTGTCTAAAATGAACGTTTGAAAAGAGGTTGTGTAAAAAATCAGTGAAATTTGTTCTATTCATTTTTTGCTATCAGAGAGTATGTAATAGGCATTTTTTAATCTATCGAGACCAAAATGTCAATTCAGGATGTTCTGCCTTATTGATTTATACATCAAATGGATTTCTTGTCTTGTGTTGATGTACAAACTATATCCCAAAGAGGTAAGCACTCTTTTTAGATTAAGAATTTGAAGTCCCTAAGTAACTTGTCACATCAACGCCAAGATTCAATTTGGCACCACTAATTGGCCATCACCTAGTGACGACATTCATTTTGACATAAATGATGTTGTGTACAATTTTGTCCAAAATCTTTATTTTTAACAATAAAAAAACATGAATTATCGCATGGTAGATAAATATCAAAAAATAAAATCAATATTAATAACATTAATTAATTTCCTTTTAAAAACCAATTAATAAATTAAAATAATTTAATCAATTTAGTCTGCTTACAATATCAATACATAATTAATATCACTTTACGATATCTTAAATTAGATTATTTGTATATACTTTTAAAATTAGTTTTTATACCAGGTATAAAATCGGTTTTTATCTCGTATATTCTAAATAGTTTCGATATATAAATAATTTTCCATTCGATATTTTAAATAGTTATTAAATATTTTTTACCACTAAATAATAAAAAGAATCTCAATGACAATATTTCCAATGATCAATAAAATGACGATTGATGTTTAAATATTGTAAGAAAACATCTAAAGATAAAAAAATGCTTTTTTTTTTTTTTTTTTGAAAAAAATGTAATTTAATTAATAAAAATTTTTACTGTCAAATGATGTTGTAGATATATGTTATACATTTGAAAAAAATTATATTAAGCTAATATTGATTGAGTAATCATTCGTCAGGATCAACAGCAGTGTGATCAATTTGATCGACATCTCATTCGCAGAGAATGACTCAATAGTGAATGGAATTAATAGCGTCAGCATCGATAAATTTGCAGCCAAAATAGCTCGTAAACAAGCATTATTAATTTAATTAGCCTGAAAGTCTGGGAATATGTGTTCAATCAAATCATCTTTCGTAGCTACCATGTTGGAAAAAATTGTCTGGTAATTTGATGCATTGTGTATTTCGATTCAATAGAATTTGTCCATCACCAGTGTTGAGAAATTATTCGGAGAATGACAGTGACAATGGATAGTTTCTGCAATTTAACACATATATTTACGTTAAACTGTAATGTATTTACATTTGGCCATAGGTATGTTATTTTAACCAGGCTCTAATTTCGTCTGCATATGTTGCGTGTCGAATGGCAGGCTATGTCTGTCTGAAATCACTGGACAGCAACAGTAGAGCTTCATAGAAACGTCAATTATTACCGTTGAGATCTTACTACATTGTTCTGACCAGAGCTTCAAGAGAATGCTTGTGGTAGCTTATGCCGGAATTCTTCTGTATGTTGCATATTACGTCTGGTTTTTTGTGAACGCTCGATGGAAACTTGAGTGCTGAACTTGAGTCCGTCCACCATCAAGCAAAGTCACTGTAAGAGGTATGGGTGATATACGACAAATCTTTATTTTTTTTAACATACAACCCGTTTTCAGCGACCATTAAGGACCATTCAAACACACACTTCCGTCCTTTAGGAAGAGTTCAATGACAAAAACACTTACAGAAGAATTATATATATATAAAGATAGATGAAAGACAAAAATATTTTCAAATGATACTAATATTAGATAAACATTTGAAAGAAAAAAATTAGTTTGGAATTAAAGCTAATATAAATTGGGAATAAAAAATATCATATAGTTGAGAATAAAAAAATATTGAATTGTATGAAATAGACCGATGTTTATAAAAAAAAAAGCACTTTCAAATGATGTCAGATCGATAGTTGTAAGAAAAAAATATTTTCAAATTATGCTAATATTGATAGAATAATAGAAATATGTTTTATTTTCTATATGTAATGTATATATATAAATATATATTATATATATATATCACCACATCGTTTAAAAAAATGTTTTAAATGATGACTGAATTAATATTTGGCAAAATTTCATTCAATAAATCAATATTTTAATCATTCGTAGCAAATTGATATACACTCATGTCCATAAATTAAGTATAATTCAGAATCACACAGAAATTGAACTCTAAAAATAAAAATTTCACCTGTAGAATTATCACACAAATCTTGAAGAAGAATATGCAAAATTACAGGAAACCACCAGATGGCGCGGATAGTACGTCATAATGACGAGAGTGTAAGAGAGGGTATATAAGGAATGGTGGCAAAGAAGTAAAATTGTTCACAAGCGCTTTAAAAGTTTTCAGTGCGATAACCGCATAGTTATGGCACAAAGGAAGCATTTGGATGATTTTTTACGTGGTAGAATTATCGGACGACTGGAATGTGGACGTACCCAGCTGGAAGTATCCGAGGAACTTGGAATCGCCCAGAATGTCATCCCAGGCTTTGGCAACGATTCCAAGATGATGGTAATGTGTGTAGATGTTACAGCACAGGTCGCCCCCGAGTTACAACGCCGAATGAGGACCGATATTTAGCAGTTACTGCCAAAAGAATCACAGACGGAGCACAGCATCAGACCTGTCTCCCGTCAGCTCTCTTCAGTTACCGGTACGACAGTTTCAAGGCAGACCGTGTACAGACGCTTAGGGCACATTGGTCTGTATGCTCGTAGGCCTGTCAGATGTGTTCCACTTACCGAAACTCACTGTCGCCTGCGATTAACCTAGGATGGTCTTGTGATGGTCTTACAGTGGTCTTGTGTGATGTTTTCCGACGAGTCCAGGCTTTAGTTTGCAGTCTGATTTTCAACGACTTTCATATGGAGAGCGCCAGGTACCCGTTACCACCAAGAGAACACCATTGAACGACACCGTTACGGTGGTGCAGGATGGCTCGTTTGGGAGGAATTATTCTTGGTTCCAGAACAGACCTGCCAGAGAGTGTTGACAGGTACAGGATGACCTTCCAACATCTATCGGGATGGGTGCTGAATTCTGGAACAACGCCCGTCCTCACTGTGCAAACATTGTAGACGAATGCCTTCAAGTTATCACCCGGGAGCCATGGGAATCTAATAGAGCATGTGTGGGATATGCTTGGCCGACGAATTGTAGCCTGTCAACCCTCCCACCTGTCAACCGGAACTTCGGAGGGCATTGCTGATGAGTGGTGTAATTTTCCCCGAAGATCAGATTGATGATTTGATACTCAGCATGCCTAAGCGTTGTAAGGCCTGTATTGCATCGTCCGGGAGACATACTCCATATTAACCATCATACTAACCATGTTATACTGTTTTTTTTTGTAAATAGGTTCTTTTTTGAAATTTGCTCCAGGGAGTAAAAATTGCAATTTTTATTAATTATGTCAAACATATAGCATCTTTTTGCACTTTACCTTTTGTTTAATAAATAGACTTTACAAATGTCAAATTTTTTTGCTTCTGTCTCTTTCTTTGCCTGAACTTCATTATCCTTAATTTATGGACATGAGTGTACTTAAAATATGCATGTTTAGAATTTTTGCAAGAATATAATGAATTTATTTTTAATTATATATTTTCATTAATTTCTGAATGGATTGTAGTGCAATATCGTTATATTATTACAATCAATCGTTATATTTTTTATATTAAACAAATTGTATAATTATTTAAAAAATAAATTTATAATTATTTAAGAAATCCCTAAGTGATTTTTACATTATTGATACTTAAATGGCGTGAAATGCAATCAAACATTCTACATAGTGTTTAAAAAAATTTTTTTTACAAATTTTGGTTCCAGTCAAACTGAAATGTTTCATTATCTTTTTCTTGCGCGTGTGCTTATGCATCTCAGTAAATAAATCCATGAAATAAATTTAAATAATATAAGCCGGAATAAATTTAATTATTTCCAGCTTACAACAATCATTAAGAATCTTGATAATGCTACTTGTATTAACATTACACAAAAACTGAAAATCTATTTTTTAGTGGCAATTATAATAATTATAATAGAATAAACAGAAGATGTGGAAGATTGCATTCTGTAAATCTTCCTGCACAAAACAAAAAATCTCCCCTCTATTATCAACGACCTTTTGGCTGCCACGGTCTTGACTTCAACTGTTTGCCATTATCTACTATAGTTGCCGATAACTGCCTACCTTGAACATATGACAGGAATTCTAGTTTCCGAAATCCATTTACTAGCCGTCTGGCCCCAATGATTAATCCATTTTCCAAGTCTGATAAATGTTTGCATTTTCCCATATCACAGTCTAATGAATTCCTGTTTCACAGAGCAGGGTTCCACGTGTCTATTTATCATCTCAAGAACAATCTTTAAGACGGCTCCATGAGCATTACGAGCAGGTGAGTTTTGCATTTCAGCTGATGGTCATATATTTGTGAGAGGAATCTGGTTCTTCGCAAATGCATTGTAAATGAAACAAGTAATATAAAAAAAATTTTTAAGTCAATTTCTACTTTTTTTCACTCTATTGCAGAAAGTCCTTTATGAATAATTTTCATTCATTTTCTTAAGTTTGTCTGGCGACATCTATGGGTAGATATATGCAATTTAAATCTAAAAAACTAAAATTAAAATTAAATTAATTTAATTTTAAATTTATGTAATTAAAATTAATTAATTAATTAAATTTAATTTAATTGATTAATTAAATTAAATTAATTCCTACTTTTTTTCACTCTATTGCAGAAAGACCTTTATAAATAATGTTCATTCATTTTTTTTAGTTTATCTCGCGCCATCTATGGGTAGATAGTTGCAATTAAATCTGAAAAAAATTTAAATTAATTATTAAATTGAATTACTGAATTTATATATGAAAAAACTGTATTCACATACCGGTGTCATCCATTACAATTTAAAAATAAAATGCATTTGAACTGGAGTGGACGAATAAAAAGTATTTTATGAAGGATTGAAAATTTGAGCAAGATATTTATAGGAGAGTGTGAGTTAATAGAAGGAATTGAAAAAGGAAGTATCATACCATGTGCATTCAAGATTGTTGTCGAAGCATTCTTTTTTTTTTTCTTGAATATTTTTATTAAATATCAATTAATTTCACATGCTCATGCAAAAATACTGGAATTATATAATATTTTTTAAATGACAAATTAGATGGGATGGTCAAATTTTTAAAAGGGAATTTGGTTAAAAATTAAATAATCTAATTTAATTTTTCATTCTCCACATACGAGTTTAAGACATTTATTAAAATGATACGTTTTAAATCTGGTCAACTTTTAAAAGAAAAGTTGCTAAAAATTAAATAATCTTATCTATTTATTTTTATATTATTATTTATTTTATTATTTATTTATGTTATTTATGGATCTTATTTATTTATTTTTCTTATTTTTATTCCTTATTTATTTTTATTACGCACTTAAAACAATTTCTATATTTCAAAACATATTATAGATTCCTTCTTAGTAAAATGCATACTACATTAAAATGCATCAAAATAAAAGCGACACATTATTTAGTGCCAAAAAAATTTTTGTTGAAATGAAAAAGTTTGATGTAATGGAAAAAATATCAGTGCATAATTTCACGGGTAGATTGCAAAAAAATGGACAAAAAAAATTTTTAAAAATAGCTGAAACATTCCTACAATTTATATTCATTTTTTATTCAATATAGATTAATCTATTGGGTAAAATTATTTAATTTAATGCATTAATGGTGAAACCAGTATATAAAATCAATATTTACATGAAAATTAACTATTTTTTATTAAATATACTGTTGTGTATGAGGACTCCAATAAAAAAATTTTAATGTTAGTTATCATGTATAATTTCATTTCCTAATATATGCAGTAAATATCGTAACTTGTGTGTAGTAATGTAATAAAATAGAACATGTGTTTGGCATTAAATATCGTAAGAACACACAAAAAATATGTAATTAAGGATCTGCCTCTAGGCTAGCACAAATGTCCCACCTTTAGTTTGCTTTAAATGGGTAACATTAAATAAAGAAAATAATAATTAATTAACTTTTTTGTTATTAAGGTAAGGTTGTTTTTTTCCTCTTTTAATCTCCAAATAAAAATAGGAAAATCTTTAAAAAAAAAAAATTACTTATTATATTGTTTAAAGTAAAAAGAACTTACAAAGAGGTATGTACACGTGGCACCGACTTTAAGCATCTGTGTTCTACAACAGTATTAGTAGCAGCTGAAAAATTTAATTTGTTCCATAATAATAGTAATAAAAGAAATATAGAATGCTACATTTATTATTGTAAAACTAGATTAAAATTAAAAATATTACTCATGATTTTTATTTTTAGTGTTCAGATAGTTTCTGGATTTTTCAATCATTTCGAAACTGCATTTGAACATGTAGATAGAATTCTTAGCTGGAGAAGCTTTGCTTTCCTCTCAATCATGAGTTAAAATGGATTTCCTAGTTTTATAGATTTACCTTTTATCAAAATAATAATGTATAGATTTAGGAATTGTAAGGCCTTGACCAGCTGGCCTTTTAAGGTGTCTTTT
>BPLR01018204.1:0-15891 GCA_021605095.1 Caerostris extrusa | reverse complement strand
TGCATCCGATTGGGCTATTGGATCAGTTATTCAACAAAAGAACCAAATGGATGGAAGCCATTTGCATTTTTTCTAAAAAACTTAATGATGCTCAGAAAAATTACAGCGTTTACGACCGTGAACTTTTGGGTATATATTTATCCATTAAACATTTTAAGCATTTACTTGAAGGTCGAGATTTCGATATTTATACTGATCACAAGCGTTAACATTCGCTTTTAACCAAGACAATGATAAAGCCTTCCCCAGACAACTACGACATCTGCAATATATCTCACAATTCTCTACTAACCTATACCATATCAGTGGTCGAAACAATGTGGTAGCAGACAGACTGTCTAGAATTGAGGACATCGATTCACCTATTGTCGATTATGACTTGATAGCAGATGCACAAATTAATGATGATGAACTGCAACAATTGAAATTACATTCCAAATCATTACATTTTAAAGAACACCAATTGCCATCAGGAAAGTTCTTGTATTGTGATACCTCTACTTCCAGTATCAGACCATTCATACCAAAAAAATTTTCGAACAACAATATTTAATACAATTCACAGTTTAGCTCATTCTGGAATTCGAACTACTGTAAAAGAAATAACTAAAAGATTCATTTGGCCAAATATGAAAAAAAGATGTTAAACAGTGGACTCAAACTTGCATCAACTGTCAGAAAAATAAAATAACTAAACATACAAAATCAGAAATTCACAATTTCAAGCACCAGATGAGAGATTTAGTGTCGTTCATATAGATTTAATTGGACCTTTTTCACCTAGTAATGGATACACATACTGCTTGACGTGTATTGATCGGTTTACCTCTTGGATGGAAGTGGTACCGTTATCAAATATCACTGCAGAAAGTATAGCAAAAGCTTTTTATGAGCATTGGATTACCCGATTTGGTGTACCTACATGTGTTATTACTGACAGAGGCACTCAATTTATTTCAGAACTATTTCGAAGTTTAGCTTCGCTATGTGGTGTTAAAGTAAACCATACGTCTTCTTACCATCCTCAGAGTAATGGAAAAGTTGAACGTCTTCACCGTACTTTGAAAACAGCTATTAGATGTCATAACAACGTTCGTTGGACGGACACATTACCAACGGTTCTTATGGGTTTGCGAGCTGCTCTACATGAGGACTGTAAGTATACAATAGCTGAAATGGTTTATGGCAAAACTATTAAATTACCAGGCGAATTCTTTGAAGAATCCAGATTGCCAATATCTGATGATAATTTTGTAAGCAATCTCCGAAAACAGATGGTCGACTTAAAACCATACCAATCCAAAAACAAATGTCAACAAAAGATCTTCATTCCAAAAGTTTTGTACACATGCTCACATGTGTTTCTGCGAATTGACAGAGTTAAAAACCTTTAGAACCCCCATACGAAGGACCCTATTTGGTATTGCAAAGGTCCCTAAAAACTTTCTTCTATCAATTAAAAATAAACAAGTTAATATTTCCGTGGATAGATTAAAACCGGCATAATTGTTACAACCTAATGAACTTCTGAATCCAACGTCATCAAATGATCATACATTTGTGCCGAGTGAGCAAACATTTATACCAAGTCAGCAAGTTGCACAACCAAACACAACAACACGTTGTGGAAGACAAGTAAAACTTCCTGTTCGTTTCAATGACATTATTGACTTTTCTTCAAAATTATAATTCGTCCATGTCCATTTTAAAAATTAACTTGATTTATTGTATGTAAATGTTTATATGTAATTGTATTTGTAATTATTTTGTGCAATTTAAATTTGTATCAATGTGTATTTGTTCGCTATTATTTGTATAGATATATTAATTCTTCTATCATTTTCAAAGTAACGTAACTTTGTTGCTGGTAGGGGAGTGATGTAGCGACACCTATTGATGGAAAATGGAATTCAAATTGAACGACTTCTACTTTCACTGTTAAAAAAGGGAATTTTCCCGGTAGAATGAAAACAGAACGTAGTTGGCGTTAGAAATTAAATGAAAGATGTTGTAAATGTGAAAATTGATTATCATCTTTTATTTTGCCGTCTGATTTTAATGACACTACGCAACCTTTACAAAGTCGCCACAGGTCCTAGTCTAATATGATCGTAGAGCACTATGGGGGTAGTGTTACTCGGGTGCGTAACTTATCTTGAAGTTAAACGTTCCCCCGGGTAATGCTAAATGAGTAAACGCGGTTCAACCTGACCAAGTTGCTAAAATTACAGCGAGGACTGAAAGTAGTTGCCCCCCCCCAGACCTACTAGATTTAACATTACTAATAACCGCGCGGGAAATGTCCTTGATATTGGCATTTTTAAATTTATTCAATTTAATTGTAATGCAGAGTTGATCAGTGACCTAGATTCAGATAATCTCCCCGTTTTGTTTACACTTGAAACCAGCGTAGAATCACTGAAAGGCCCAGATCAACTGTTGACAAATTGGGAGGACTTTAGCCATGCGCTAAGCTCTAAGCTCCTCACCCACGTTTGCATTTAAAGGAAACTGAGGACGCAGAGTGCCTCAGCATGCTAAGAACCTTTTTTCACTCTCCTGCTCCGGCTTTCTCCGTTCCAAGCTCATTTTGGACTTCGTGCCGCTGTCTGGATAATGGTTTTGTTTATACTTGCATCTGAAACGTAGTTTGTTATTTTTATGCTTCTGCTTTGGTGCTCTGATTTTGTTAGGTCTTCACTTTTGTATCTGCATTTTTATTTCTATTACTCTCTCTCTCTCTCTTTTTTTTTTTTTTTTTTTTTTTTTTGATTCTGCTATTGTAATTGTCATTTAATCAACTTTTTGTAATGCTTTAAACTGTAAGGACTTTAAATTGGTAATGGGCATTGACCAACTGCCACTGTCTTTCATCTTGCTACTTGGAGGTTTGGTCGCTGCGCGACCAAGACACATCCGTTCACGTGCTCCGATTCACAGAGCGCCTCAGCTTGGTAAGAGGGTAGCTGACGTGTTTTTCGTCAGCTCGCGCTTGCTGTCTTCTATGGAGACTGACGATCTTATTGAAAGAAACGGACCTCTTCAGGCCCCTTCCAATTCTCATGTGATGCTTTCTAATCTCACAGACGAAGAAAGATGCGTTAGAATATCTGACGTTCTTAAGAAAAGAGACGTCGCACAACACCTATATGAGGCCTATGCGGCAGCACTGACCAGCCATTCTCTTGATGATGATGATCTCAAAAGGATAACGATCTTACACGATGAATTCCAGAACGCAATGGAAGAGGTAAGCAATCTTGCTTAAAACTTAAAATTGATAACAACAGTAAAAATTCTAATAGTTCTAAATCGCAAATTAAGCGCAATGCTGAGCACTTAAATGTTAATGGAAATGATAATGACAGATTCAAAAAACCCCCTCTAAAAAATTAACTGCTAAGGTTAATTATGTTAAAAATACTCAACAATCTGTTAAGATTAAAAATTATTAAAAATTAATTAATGTCGACGAGTTGGTAGACCAGGGCACTGATACTATTCAGTTTACCAAGAGAATGCCACCTATCATGGTGAAGCCCACTGATAACCTAAATTCTATAAATGCTAAATTTTAAAAAATTTTTTGAAAGCAAGGTAACGATAAAAATTGCAGGCGAAATGATAAAGATGTTTCCGATTGAATAGAACCAGCATAGGGCCATAACAAAATACCTGACTGAAAATTCCATCAAATTCTTCGTTATTACGCCGAAATTTCAATGTCCTCTAAAGGACGTCATCAAAGGTCTTTATGTAAAAACCCCGACAATGATATTAAGGAAGCATTAGTCAACTTAGGATACTCTGTTGACAAAGTAACTCAACTGCAAAGAACTAAAACTAGACAGCCGCTACCGATCTGGCAGGTTACCCTAACCAGAGAACAGAAAAGTCAGGAAATATTTAAACTTGAAACGTTTATTGTATTTCAAGGTGAAAGTTGAAAAATTTAATTTGAGGCCTATGACGTTAATGTTTCAAATGTAACAATTTCCACCATAGTGCGAACAACTGCGGGTTTAAACCCAGGTGCATAAAATGTGGTAAGGAATGTCCCATAGAAGGGAAACTTTAGGTTCCTACTTGTATTAATTGTAATGCTACTGGTCACATAGCAGCATGGAGGGGCTGCCCTAAATTTCCCAAAATTAATATTAATGCTAATAGACAGGCCGCTTTTGCTAAAGCTACTCCTCCCAGACAAGTAAATCCTAACATCAGTTTTACTTCAATGCTTAAATCTACTGTTAATGATACTACTGCTGCTCCACCTCCAACTAATGTAAATCAAAACCAGCCTAGTTCCCTACCTGGCATTGAAGATGTCCAATTATTTCAAAACGCTGTCATCCTCATGAAGAAATTCATCTCTCTTTTCACGGAAATTAAAAATCTGCCTAATTTAATTAACCAAATCAATTCTACTAATAATAAAGCCGACAAGCTTCAAATCTTTGCTAATTGTATGTGTTCAAAACCATCTAACAATGCCCCGTAATGACTAGGTTGGTTTCAGGATTTACTATATGCTATTGGAATGCCTGTAATATTTGGTACAAGATATTTGAGTTTAATAACTTCCTACAGACATATGAGCCCGGCATTGTGCTGCTCCAGGAGACTCACTTAAAAATTCTCAGACCCCTTACATCTCAGGTTATTCATTTTAGAGACGACGGACAGCAAAATCCTGTATTAGGCGGAACGGGCATTTTCATCAAAAACAGTATACCTTATACGCATATTCCTACGCCAACTCTCCTAGGTATTCAAACTACAGTTATTTCTCTCAGTTTCCCAAATCTCCCTTCTCTAACCATTGCCTCTGCTTATGTTCCAAACCGCATAGCCACATCTAATCTAATTAATGTACTTCTCTCTCTGAACAATAGCTCCATTCTAGCTGGCGATTATAACGCTCATAACACATATTGGGGATGCAGATCAACTAACAATACTGGCAAGGTTCTTGCTTCATTGGCTCGAAGCAATGATTTAGACATTTTTGCCCCATTAACGCCCAATCGACTTGGCACCAATTCTGCTTCAATTATTGACCTTGCTGTAACTAACAACTTTCACTTCTCTCACTCCATAAACTCTATTGACGAACTTTCCTCTGATCATAATCCGGTCATTCTTAAATACAATTTTACCTATGTTGGAATTTTTATGCTCTAGTTCGCGCCAAGCAGCGTCACGTGGTAGTTTTATGGAAATCGTTTGGAATCGATTCAGAATTGCGTTGTTGACGTAGAAACGAGCTGTTGGTTGCTGTGAAAACGAGTTTTATTCAAAAAGGGAACATTTTTCTTCCAGTTGAGCTTTTGCCTTCGAACTGTTACCATCAACCCTGTATATCCTTGTAAATAAATGAAGATTCCATAAATGTTTGTATGGATTGATCAATACTTCTCGAACCATCAGAAAGCTGCGGCTAACCAGAAAACTGAACCACCGAAAGAAAGAAATGCGATAGTCGTTGTGACAACCTATCCCACAATACCAATTCCTAATAGAGTAAGAACTATCTGGTCTAAATTCTCTAATACCCTTGATAAAAAAAAATCTTGTTTATAATACTAATACTATTAATTCTCCTCAAGATATCGAAAATGAAGTAACTGATTTCACTAACACTATTATTAATGCTCATAACTCTTCCTCTAAACACATTACTTCTAATAGTAAATATTTACCTCCTCACGTAAAAATTTTAATGACTCCAAGAAACCGAGCACGTAAAAGCTGGCAAATTTTCAGAGACCCACTATGTAAAACAAACTATAATCGCGCTCAAGCACTTGTCCATAAAGCTATATCTGAATATAAACAAACCCCTTGGAATAACCATCTACAAACCGTTAACAGCCAAGATGGTACTTTTTGGAAACTTCCGAAGATTTTTAAAAGGAAAAATGCACCATTCATACCCTAAAAACTGTCAACTGCACAGCTACAACTAATACTCAAAAAGCCAAAATTTTGGCAGACAGCCTTCAGGAGCAATTTCAGGAAAATAATGTTCATTGTCCTCTTAATAGTAAAGCTGTCTCTGACTCAATCATTCATTTTAACTCAAATTTTACACCTCAGGTAGCTAATACTAAAGCTTCGACAGTAATCGATATCATCACTAAATTCATTCATCCATAAAATTGCTTACAAATGCATGAAGTTATTAAATTTACTTCAAGTGTGTTTTCCAAGAAGTTTGATAATGCCTAAAATTTCATGATCGGCTTTCGAAAATCTCTTTTCTTTTTGAAAACACTTTTCTTCATATATAAAAAGTAAATATATTTAAAAATGCATACAAAGAAAAATGGAATTGAAACGTATATTTATTTAAGATATGTATTTATATGAAATGCTAGATGGGTTAAACTTGAAACATTGGACAAATTTTATTGTATAGCTGTACTAGAAATGCAGGAGGGTGTTATACATAGCTTCAAAAATTTTATATATAGGTCAGAAAATGTTGCTATCTATAATCTAGCTTAGTTTTTTATAATTTCTAGCTATACATATATAAAAATTGAAAACGTTGTTATAAATTAATCATTTTTAATTTTTAACGATTGGAATTTCATTTGTAATAAAATGTTCGCTGGAATTTTGATGCAAAAATATTTGCAGATGACGCACACAACATAAAACTCTATTCACCTTTAAATAAATGAGCATTTTTAAATAACATATTATTGTAGATATTATGTTTAATTTTCTTAATGTAATATTTATATCCTTGAAAAAATTTAGAAGAAAATCATTTTCTAACATTTGATTTATTCTCTAGATTTTTAATTTTGTTTATAAAAATAATTCTGAATTAAATGTCTTGATAAATAATTAAACTCTTGATGATGGTAGCAACTGTGCTATGAAAAAAAAAAAAAGGTCTTTTGACAGTTGTATAAATATAAAATCTTAAATACATGTAAGAAAATGTGCAGGTTGCAGATACCAATATATATAATCTAAGAAATAAAAATATATATATATAAAAAAAAAGGGATGAATAATTTTCCCAGTTAATTCTGAGTATCATTATAGGAAGTATTAAAATATTTTTGCACTAATATGTGAACTTATGTATTTTTTTAATCGTCCTGAGATGACTATTATTTTTGTTCTGGAAATAGAAAATTCATATCTGATTTATTTTATTCAATTGTTTGTAGGAGAGTCAGTTTGCCTAGACCTCCTCGTGGTCATAGGTGGAAAGAAGTTTGTCATGACAACAAAGTAGCCTGGCTAGCTAAATGGGCCATTCTTGGTTCCACTAAATACATGATGTTAGGTGCAGGCTCTAAACTAAAGGTTTGTATAAATTTTTTTTTGTTCTTTATTTGTGTGTGTGTTGTTTTAGATAATCAAAGTAACATTACTGATGTTTGTTGTTCACTTTGTAGGCTGAGAAGATAAGTTGAAATACGAGAATGCTCGCAAATTGAAAACTCGTATAAACAGTATATGAAGGAGATACAAACGAGGTTTCAGATCCAGAAATATGTTAGTTCGACAGAGGGCTGTTGCACTGTATTTTATAGATCAGGTAAGCTACATTTTGATTGAGTACTATTTTGTTATTGAGATTTTTATTAGCTTTTGGATAAGAACAAAAATAATTTTCTGAGTTATGCCAATACAATACATTGGGTTTATTTTTATAATATTGATAGAAATGTAATTTCAGAGTAAAAATTTCTTCTAAGTTGTTAAAATATACTAATCCTAATAATATTTTTCTTACAGCTTTCTTTGAGGGCCGGGAAATGAAAAAGTAGAGACACTGCTGACACTGTAGGCTGCTGCTCTTTGCGGTGCAGCACATCACTTTGGATGCAGAAAAGGATGGCAAGAGATGGTTAGTCAGTTTTGACTTCCCTCGTAAAGATTCCATCAGATATCGAAACTCGATGCCTGTAGACAGACTTGTCTTTAGGAATCTTCAGCAATTCACGAGAGACAAACGGCCTAGGGAACGCCTCTTTGATAGACTCAGTGTATGGCCTTTTTTCTTATTGTAATTTTTATTAGTATTGCCAAAAGGATTGCTTGTAAACTCATGTTAACCTGATGAGATATACAGTAGAACCTCGATAAGTAGAAAACCTCCAAAACTCGAAAAAAATGTTTGTTCCCTTCCCTTCAAGCCCCAAAACCTCCACTACTTGAAACTTCAACCCTCTTTATGTTGAAATAATTAGTCAATCCCCACAAACAATTTTGGTATATATTTTCCCTCCGTAACTAAAAAAAAAAAAAAAAAAATTGAACCTATGTATCTGGAACATAAGCAATGTTTAATTTTACAACCTTTACAACTCGATCATTTGAAATTATTTTGATTTTTTATTGTAGTAAATAATAACTTTTAAGTTGCAAATAAACAAGTTTATTACCTCTGTAACTTGAATTTTTATTCATTTTACCTAACTCAAAATAAGTCAGAAAGAATCTAAACCACTACAAGTCGAAAACTCTATAAACTCGAATTATTTGCCGTCTCCCTAGAAGTTTGACTGTATTAGCAAAACAATGTACTTCATGGATGATTTCAAATATACACATTTTATTAGTATTTTAAATAATAATAGTAAAATCCACTTTCAAATTAAATCTTGAATTGATGTTAAAAACAAATTTTTATTGGAAGCAGGATATAAGCAATTCAATGCCATAATTTCTGATTAAAGTTTGATGATATATTTG
Source organism: Caerostris extrusa (assembly GCA_021605095.1). NCBI lineage: Eukaryota > Metazoa > Arthropoda > Arachnida > Araneae > Araneidae > Caerostris > Caerostris extrusa. The sequence continues at coordinate 7,167 of BPLR01018204.1, read as the reverse complement.
CAACATAAATTATTCATATTTTTCTCTTTAGGTCTATTTTTAGGTAATTTTTAGATAACATGAACCTTGATGAAAAGATCAGAGCCTACCACCAAGCCAACAAGGAGGTTGCCATTATGTGTAACCATCGACGGGCAATCATTTTAACAGTTAGGTAAAGGTTTTGGTTTACCAATACCAATTAACCATACAAATGTATCGTCATATTTGAAAATATTTTTCTTTCCTGTATTATAGGTTTCGAAAAAGGGCTCAAATCAAGGACCAAAACCCTGGCAATGGTAAGGAAGGGTTAAATTACCTTTTTTGCTTGATTTTTTATTTAATTTTTCTTTTTAAATTGATTGCAAATTTTTTTTTTTCCCTGACTTGTTTTTGTAAACAGGTGGAAAGAAAAAAAAATGAACGATGGCGTTTTATGGAACACGTTACATCACAATGGCCCTCTCTTACCGCCGCCGTACAAGCGTGTGCCAAGGAGTGTCAAGATTTACTACTCTGGTACGTTTATTACTTCATTTTATAAATTTCTCAATTTTGCTTTTAGTATTTTTTTAAATGCATTGCTTGCCTTGTCATTTTTGGGTAAAATTTTAATATAATTTTATTTCATCTTTTTTCAACTTTCTATAATGTACATGCGGGACTCGACCTTCGCACAATTCGCTATTTTACACATTTTTAAAAATTAAACTTAAAATATTTTTGTCGATAATTAAAAAATTTGTTTGAATGCAGAGTGCTAAAGTGAAAACGGCTGCATGAAAATTGGCGGTTTATGAAAAAAGGTTCAAAAAGAGGGAAAAAAACGAGTTTCAGTTGTCAGATTTTCTTTTTTACATCGGGCTTAAGTGGCATCGTTCCAATAAATATTCAAATAAACTTGAATATTTCTATTATATATATTCAAATTTAAATATATTTATTCAAGTTCAATTTAATATTTTGTTTCTGCTTTTGTTTTGAATATACTACAGTGTTGTTCCCATAGAATATCAAGCAAGAGGTCAAAACAATCACAGTTTTGCATTAGCGCATGCGCCAACGTGGTGCGTGTTTTGTCAAATTATTTATTTATGTTTAAATATTTCATCCTCATAAACTAATAAGCATGAATGAGAAACTGCAGTGTTGATATGGAAAAAAAAAAAAAAAAAAAAATTAAGAACTCAACAACTTTGAGTTAAAAATGGAAATAGTTAAAACTGTAAATCTTTTGCTTCAATCGGAAGTTTGCACCTTGTAAACAGATATAAGATATGTTCGGTTTTGAAAAATAAGAGTAAAATTAAGGAATGCAATTAAAATTGTGGAAATATATCTTAAAAAGATTGAAAAAAATACGAGTGAAATATATGGGAGAATGTGATCCCAATTGTAAACGTAGTACGTAGCGCGATTGAGAAAAACCTAGTATGTTATAAAAACCTTTTAGAATATTTCAGTTTTTGATGTAGAATATTTTCAACCAAAATATCGATTTTTTAAATGTTTATACTTTTGAAAAGTTTGTATCTTAAGAATCTACTAAGGTTTAAGATTTTTATTGAAGACGATTTTTTGAGGCGGAAGTACAATTTTCTTAACCGGAAATAATAGTTTCAATATATTTTCCTTCAGTATTTCTACAATATTGATAGTAAAACTTTTTCTAATGTAATTAAAAAACATTATTTAATGTTTTATTATTTAAAAAATTTTTTTCATGTTGGCAATACTTGATTTAATAAGGAATCTGGCTGCAAGTAATTGTTTGAAATTTTGTTTTCATACCTTGAAACTCGTTAATTTATACATAAACTTTTCTGTTTCAGGGGCCTGAATGGCCGAGTGGCTAGCGCTCTGACTCTCGGGACCACAGGTTTTCGGGTTCGAGTCCCGGCGGTGCCATGGATGTTTGTAGTGGTTCGGAATCCACTTTAAACCATAGGTCCCGGTCTAACACGATCGTAGAGCGTTGTGGAGAGTGACATATTAAAAAAAATAAGGAAAACTAACTGTTCATATATAGTGATTAGGGGATTATAGTCCTTGTTGCTTCACATCCCCATATACCACTTCATTCATTATCATCATACATAAACTTTTCTGTTTCAAAACTGCCAACATTTTTAAAGAATGTATTTAGTGAACTGTTATTTCAAAGATTAAGTGTTAAATTGAATTTCATTAAGAATACTACTAGCTTTTGTTCATATTTCACTCCAGATTGTAATCAATATGATTTTAAGAAAGGAATCTACATTTTTTTTTAATAGTGTAAAATTGAGGCAAATAATGTAATAATTTGATTTATTTATAATATTAAGAGGTTCTAAAATGTATATCAAAAGCTGCAAGATGAAAATTGAGGTAATTTTATTTTAAAAGACTTTTGTGATTTATATCTTGATATTAACTATTTCTTATTTGAATTTTTATGCATTCTGTGTTTTTCCAAAAACACGACAGTACGAATATTTATGATATACAGTGGGTAAAAAAGTATTGGCAATTGCCTTAATTTATTCATATTGACAAATAAATAAAATGTTATATGGAATTTTAGCTGTCGTAATTAAATACAAGACATCTTAGATATATAAAAATAGTAAAAATTTTATTTTAATTTGCATTTTCTAATTTTTTTTGAAAAACGAAAATTTGCATGTCAAAAAAGTATTGGCAAAGTTTTAACTGCTATGCAAATTTTGTTACATTGAAGTCACGTGTTTCGACTGACAAGAAAATCTACCGGTATAAAGTCTGCAAAACTACTCCAAAAGTGTCTATGCATTATTTTGTGATTACTGCCAGTAAAATGACTTCGAAATCGAAAGACTTGGACGTTAGTGTTAAAAACACGATTATTAGGCTCAGAAATGAAGGTTTAACTTATCGTACTATAGGAGTGCAGTTCAATATAAGTTTATTTACTGTCAGAAGTGTTGTAAAAAAGTTCAAGGAAACAGGATTAAAGGAAAATAAGACTAGAAGTGGACGACCTCGAATATTTTCTACAAGAGAAGAACGTGTCATTATTAACAAGGTTAAGAAAAACCCTAAAATAAGTGCACACCAGATAGCTAGAGATGTTGCTTTCACTTCGCAAAAGACTTTCAGCGTACAGACTGTACGGAATGTTTTAAAGAGAAGTTATTCTGGAAGGGCAGCTAGAAAGAAACCACTCATCTCGGCAATAAATAGGAGAAAGAGGTTAGATTTCGCAAAATCCCATGTTGATTTTTCTGAAGAGTTTTGGAACACAGTTATTTTTTTCCAACGAATCAAAGTTCAACATTTTCGGTATTGATGGACGACGATATGTGTGGAGGAGGCCAAATACTGAATTGGAAAAGCAACATTTAACTGCTACTGTAAAACATGGTGAAGGCAGCGTCTTAGTTTGGGGCTGTATGGCAGCTAATGGAATTGGCAACCTGCATTTTATTGATGGTATTAGGACAGCACGTACATACATTGACATTTTGCGCCATAACTTAAAAAAATAGTGCCCAAAATCTTGGCTTGGGAACATCATTCGTTTTTCAACAAGACAATGACCCCAAGCATACAGCGAATCGCACCCGTGAATGGCTACTCTACAATGCTCCTCGCCAATTAAAAACCCCACATCAATCCAATTGAAAATTTATGGCACCTGCTGGATCTAGAAATCAAGAAACATAAAATTTCATGTAAAGACGACCTCAAACGTTTACTCTTGCAAGAGTGGCACAAAATTCCAACAGTACAACAAAGACCTTAGTTTCCTAAGAAATAGTTTACAAGCTGTTATAGATGCAGAACGTATGCATACAAAGTACTAAACATATACTGATTTTATTTTCGCTCATAATTTTGTCAATTTCATAATTTTGCTAATACTTTTTTATCATGTAAATTTTGGATTTTCTCGTAGATTTTGACTAAAAAAATATTTAAATGAAAATTTCGTTATATTTGTTTGTCTTTTCTCCTTCTGTAATCGCTATGTTAAAATAAAATTTGTAAACATACTTTGTTAGCAAATATGATCATTTAGAGGCAATTGCCAATACTTTTTTTTATCCACTGTAAATGCTTTGAAACTTCATATGTTTTCTTTAATTGTATGAGGTGAATAGAGCATGGAAATTAACCTAAGTTATTAATATTTTACTTGTTAAACTAAAAATTTGTTGTAAAAAATAAATGTATACAAATTAAGATATCAATTTGAAAAGATTTATTACCTACATAATGATATCACTAACAGAAAAACACAATAAGTTAGCTATTTGTGCTTTTGAATTTTCTAGTTTTACAACCATATTGCTTTGTGCAATTTTTATCAATGTATTGAAATATAAATTTGTAAAAACTTGAAGTTGATATTTTTGATGCGAAATTCAAAGGTTTTAAATGTATGTAATTTGTAAAAATGCAAAAGGTTTTAAATCTAGGACATTTCACTTTAAAAGGCTTTTGCTATTATGGACAATTCTAAAAGATTTGTCAAACAGATATTTAACACCATTTCCAAATAAAAGTTGAAATAGGACCTTTAAAAACTTTAAGAAAAAATAGAACTTATTTAATAATAAGAATGTGAGCTTGAAAATTCAGTAGCATTTTAATAAATGTCCACCACTTTATAAAATAATTTTAATACCACAACACAAATCATTCTTATCAAAATGCTTTAAAATTTGATATAAATATTTTTGGTAAGTTTATTCTGAGAATATATCTTGGAAAGGACCCTAGATATATAAATATTTTTATTTTAATTATTAAACATAGAACTTCATGTGCATTTTAAGAGAATTTTGTGTTGACAGAATTAAAGGGAATACAAAAACACTAATAATTGAAATTTCAACTTCTGAGAGGTCTATTTCCTGTAGAATGTTACTACTACACCACACCATATTACTGTAGCTAGAGCTGAGTTGCATTTTTATAGTTTGGGAATGATGTGTGTGAGAAGAAGTCTGAATGGGCTCTATGACACTCTACGGTCATATGAGACCAGGACCTATGGCTTAAAGTGGATTCCGAACCACTACAAACATCCATGGCACCATCGAGACTCGACCTGAAACCTGTTGTACCAAGCACTAGCCACTGTAGAATGTTATTACAAACAGATACAAATTTAGAAATTAAATATATATATATATAAATTTGGTTTTTGAGTTATGTTTTGTAACAGTATCACTTTTTAGGCCATTTTTATTCTTATTTTAGCTTATAAAATTAAAATTAAATTAATAATGGAATTGTGTGTGAAATTCTGAGTTTTTAGATGTATTCTATCCAAAAATGTGTACGAAGATTAAGTATTTTAATAATTTGAAAAATATTCCCTCCAAAGTGTTCATATACTTTAACTAACTCTTGATAAGTTTATAAAGAAAGTACTTAAACAAGTCTAATTAACTTCATTATATGTTCATATTGATAATACTTTACAACATAGTTTTTGGCACATATTTTTTTACATCCCTCTATTTTGGAACATTAAACATTTGTACACACTTTCCAGAACCAATTTTGTGAGAAACTCAAGAGTCGACTGAAAATCAGTTTTTTTATTGATTGAAAGATGAATTATTTTTTCAATCTTTAATCACTAAAAATAGTATAACTAAAGAAAAAGGAAATTTTTAATGAATTATTTATTTTTAGTTGAAGTTAGTAAGAAAGCTGAAGAAGTTGCTGGATTATATGCTATGATGTTGGGTTATAGTTGTGTATCAAGAGCAAGATTCAAAAATAATTTCTTTAAAGATTGGACATAGGTAAGTTAAAATGGGAAAAAGCAACGGAATAAATAAGGGAAAAAATTCTAGTTATAAAAAAAAAATGTGCAAATTACTTAGAGTAGCCTTCGCTAATTTTTTGAATTAAATTTTTTTCACATCAACTTCTACTTAGCAGTGAAATTGTTACTACTTAAAATATAAAAGTACTCAGTTTTAAATATTTAATGGATATGTCCTTTTTTTTTTTTTTTGCATCAGTTAGTATTTATTTTTAAATATAAACATATTTCTATAGGCTTTTTAAAAAAGTATTACTGGTAAATTACTGAATACATTAAATAGAATTTGTATTTGCCTCTTTACTAGGTTATGACATCCAGAGAGAAAGAAATTATTGAAAATTTTAACGACTGTGATTTTAAAGAATATTACAAACAAAAGGCAAGAGAAAGAAAAACCATGACCAGGGAAAAAAATTAGTAAGTCATCATTTCCAAAACATTTCTTTTAATTATGCAAAATATTTTGGAACATAAAAATATTCAATAAGAACGTTCCAAATCTAATATTAATCAACTGATTTAGTGTTTTTTATATTTTAAGAATGGTAATGATAGCAGATATTTTACAGTTTTTACTACATTTTTAGAAAATACAAAGGGAAAACGAAATGCTAACTAAGAAATATGGGTATTGCACGCTTGATGGCCACAAACAAGAAGTCGTCAACTTCAAAATTGAGCCTCCCGCTCTCTTCAAAGGACGTGGCAATCATCCCAAGATGGGCATGCTAAAAAAAAGCGTGTCGAAGCTGAAGATGTTGTAATTAATATTGGAAGGTATGTTTTTTTCCTTTCCTAATAGAATTTTCAACAAGTTGACATTGTTTTAAATTCAGTTCATTCATCCATAAAATTGCTTACAAATGCATGAAGTTATTAAATTTACTTCAAGTGTGTTTTCCAAGAAGTTTGATAATGCCTAAAATTTCATGATCGGCTTTCGAAAATCTCTTTTTCTTTTTGAAAACACTTTTCTTCATATATAAAAAGTAAATATATTTAAAAATGCATACAAAGAAAAATGGAATTGAAACGTATATTTATTTAAGATATGTATTTATATGAAATGCTAGATGGGTTAAACTTGAAACATTATACATAGCATGGTGTTATACATAGCTTCAAAAATTTTATATATAGGTCAGAAAATGTTGCTATCTATAATCTAGCTTAGTTTTTTATAATTTCTAGCTATACATATATAAAAATTGAAAACGTTGTTATAAATTAATCATTTTTAATTTTTAACGATTGGAATTTCATCTGTAATAAAATGTTCGCTGGAATTTTGATGCAAAAATATTTGCAGATGACGCACACAACATAAAAACTCTATTCACCTTTAAATAAATGAATGTTTTTAAATAACATATTAT
>BPLR01018203.1:0-27489 GCA_021605095.1 Caerostris extrusa | reverse complement strand
GTAAGTAATTTGATTAAAAATTTTCAGATGTGAAAAACATATTAAACTAGTCAATTAAATTTGCTTTTAGCCCAACTCGTGGCTCAGTGGCAACGTGCGCCGCTGGGGAACATTAGGGTTGAGGTTCCATCCCCTGGCGGCTTTGTTTTAACACTATTTCAGACTTGATGGATTCATATTCGTAGCAAATAAAGATTTAGAAGGCTTTCACATTTAGGTTAACATTAATATTATATTTTTTTGAAATACAGATTTACTAAGCTTACAAAAAGACTTCAGATTTCCCATGGACATCGTCAACTTAGGCCTGATGGCCGAATGACTAACGCTCTGGTTCTCGGTGCCACAGGTTTCGGGTTCAAATTCCGACGATGACATGGGTGTTTGTAGTGGTTCGAAATCCACTTTAAACCGTAGGTTCCAGTCAAATATAACTGTGAGAGTGTTGTGCGTAAGACTGACACCCTACCTGTAAAAAGAAAGCATCTCCCGCCCAGAAATCAGTAGGCAGACTGCCTTGGCTCACCATATGCCTGTTGCATCAATGATGATGATCATCATTACAAACTTAGACACTGTAGGTTTAATTTGCTGGACTATCTCATTTCTGCTAGAGAGCGATCACACATTTTTCAACTATGTATATATTAAATTACAAATCGAAAAACTTGCATATTATTAATTTCGGTAATGAAACCCAAGTTTTGTACGCCTCTCCGTCTTAACAACTTCAAGAAAAGAAAATTTATTCCATTGAAAAATCTGAAATATTCATCGTGTCTTAGTAGAACGATTAATTTTTCTTTTTTTCTTTCTTACTCAACTGCTCAAAATAATTGGAGCTAATGAAGATTGTTGCAAAAAAAAGATGTAATCATTTATACTTTAATTAGCATGGTTTTATTTTTAAAAAAAAAAATTTCTATTTTAGAAAAAAAATGCTGAATTCTTAAAAAAATAATTTTTGAATTGCGATTTCGCAATCTCATCATTAAACCAAAGAAAAACTGCAGCGGTCTTATGGTTGGGGGACACACCAGATGTTCAACAAGAAAAAAATTATTCTTCAGTCTTTGTCTTTTTTTAAATAAATAACTCTCAAAGAAAATGTAGCGTTCAAGCAATGCTTTCGCATGCGTTAAAACATTAGTTTTCCTTCGCGTAATCTTCTGTACAACAAATAAATAATCACCAAGACTGGAATTTTGTTTCTCACCTCCCTTGTCTAAATTATTTCTCAAATTTTCTTTGGTTTTTTTTTAATACAAAAGTCTTTCTTATGAGTTGTTGTTATTATGATGTTAAAAGTCTTTTTTTTTTTATTCAAGTTATTTTCATTTTATTTTTATGTACTCAAAGATATAATAATTTTAAAATATTGCTTTATATAATTGTTTGTTAAAAAACTGGGTTGAATTTTATTCTTTTTTAATCTTGTAGTGCGCAGGTTGGGTAACCAAATTGTGGCTGAGTGTGGTTAGATTGAGTTACCTGAGACACAGGTTGGAGAACTAACAGCTTTATTGACACACGGACAAACACCCACACATACAGAGATATATAATATTTAACACATTTAAAGACAGATAATCATAGATTCGTGAAAGAACTCTTTTTCTATGCCGAAAACCCTAAACTCGGTTATGCGCAGGGTGTGAGAAATATATTTCCTCTACGGGTGAGAGGGAAGTATATTTCGCTGGGCATTTTCAACTGGCCATTTATCCTGAACTTCACAGGGAGTGTTCTTAAAGTATGTAGGAGGAATCAAGGTTACAATTTGTTATTTTAGATATTTTTTGTAGTATTCATAAAAGTTATACTAAATGTGTGTTTTTGTATAGTGAAATAGTGATAAACTTAAAACACAAAAATATTTTTAACTTGGAATACTGTTAAAAATGAAACATGTGTTTATAGGAATTTCTGATAATAAAGGTTAGTTTCATTTCCATTAATTAACTGTGCAATCTTAAAATTTTATGTGCGTATATGTATTTAAATTTGACACTGTACAAATAAAATTCAATTCTCTCTTGAAAATTTATAATAAAATCACAAATTATTTGGCAAAAAAAAAAAAAAATTACTTATATACGGATCTGCTAAAACAATCTCCCAAAAGTTTTGCTTTTTTTCATTTTTTTAATTTATATTTTTTTAACTTTATGAAGAAAACTTTAAAGGAAATGAGTTATTCATTTTATGAAAATGTGTTGCTTTATTTATAAATTGTTTATATTGCTCGTTTGTTGCGTCGCCCCCGAAACGAAAATTCTGATTTTGGCGAAATTGGAGCCCCTCTAACGGAAAAATAAAAAAAACTTAAACTATGAATATTTATAATGTATATAATTAACACATAAAAAATAACACCGGAAAGTGAAAATTACTTTAATTTTTAACTTTTGTGAAGGCATTTATGCAAAAAGAAAAATTATAAGTAACCTTCTAAGTGTATTTTTCATTTCGGTTTACATATGGGTTTTAAATTTTAGGTAAATATTTTGAAGAAAAAATATTTTCGGTTTATATTCGGAAATATACTGTAATCATTTAGCGTATTCAAATACGATTATCAGTGGAACAAAAAATGCATATAAAGGCATTAAAATGCGAAAATGCAAGAATAAGAAAAGAACCCGAAAGACTCAATATAACTAAAACAATTATATTGCATTCTATACCACTAATTCAATATTGGTATGCCTTACGCAAATCTAATTTAATGCTTATTAGAATACGCATTTTGCTAAAGCTGTTGAGCGATTTGAAAATGTGAAGGTACATCAGTGCATGGATTTCACAAACACTTCTTCACGATTGTTGAAAGATATAATTATTTATTTTTTTCCACATCCTTAGAAAAATCATTTTAATTTCAAAAGTCTTTGTCAAGAGAAATAATAAAAACAAACTTAAAAGCCTTCTTTTTTGTCTTCTTTTGAAAACAAGAAAATTTTTTAAAATTCTGCGAAATAATATCCACAATAGTGTACGTTCCAACTTGAGTAGATTTCTTGAAAATAATGCAATTTGAAAATGGTTGCATAAATTTCGCTGTGTATGAGACAGATATTCTTTCCTTTTCAAAAAAAAAAAACTCCATGGTTAAAATAAAGAATAAATATATGTTGTAATACCCCAGAGATTATTTCTGGGACTATTTAGGTAACAGAGAATTTGTCATTGAGACGAACACTTGATGCAGTATGGAAGAGAAAGTTTTTAATAAATGAAAAGATGTTTCTTTCCTTTTATTTTAATGTTAATACGAAAAAAATGTCGTACCCTATTTATATCCCAGATTTCTTCTATTTTAACACGATATGACTTTTCTCGGGTAAAATTTATTTCCCGGAGTTGTGGGAAGATGAAATGTTTCTCTGAATAAATATCGTTTCTGCATTTGCGTACGCGCGTGTCTGTAATATTTTGATCACAGAAAAATATTCGCAGGGATTTTCCAAGACTTGTATTTGCATTAAAAAGACGGAAAATGAAATGTTGGTATTTCTAATAAAAAATATACTTGACAAGAAGTAATAATAATATAGTGAAGATTTATATTAAAATTAACTTTACGAAATTAAACATTTTTCATCATAATGCCACTAAAATAGAATTCTTTAATGTGTTTTAAATACATTTTCATCGAGTATCTGTATTATGGTACACGAACACCTTTAAAACGCGGTTTTCGACAGAAAGGATTTCAATAATTTTCAACAAAAATGTTCAAGATTTGTATTTTCATTAAACGCCCAACGCTCTTACAGTGATAATAAACCGGTCGTTCATTTCAAAGTGGTTTCTGAACCACTACAAACAGCCATGACAACTTCGGGCTTCGAATCCGAAAGTCTCATTGAGCGCCAGCGCTCTAGTCATTCAGCCATCAAGCCAACATATGCGGTTCTAATTAAAAATATTGGTATTCGTAACAAATACAGATTTAGATTTTTTCATTTATTTTTTATTATAGCTAACAGATTTAGATTTTTTCATTTATTTTTTATTATAGCTAACAGATTTAGAATTTATTTATTATATTTTTAAATACAGATTTACAAGGATTACAAAAAGACCGGATTTCCCATGGTCATCCCATGGATTCCTCATAAACATAGCGCCTGATGGCCGTGTGACTAGCGCCCTGACGCTCGATACCACAGGATTCAGGTTCAAGTTCCGGCGGTGCCATGGGTCCTTGTATTAGTTCGGAATCCAATTTAAACAGTAGGTCCCAGTCTAATATAACTGTAAGAGTGTTGGGCGTAGGGCTGACAAACCTAATCCGTAAAATGAAAACATCTTCTGTCTCAAAATCGGCCACTAGGCAGATGGGCCTACCATGAGGCTGTTGCGCCGATGATGATCATCATCAATACACTATACACGATACACGATAGACACGATAGCTTTTCATTTGGTTTAATTTGCTGAACTATGTCCCTTGTGCTTGGCAGATCTATTATTCAGTTATGTATATGTTAATTTATAAATCGAAAAACTTGCATATTATAAATTTCGGTCATGAACCCCACTTTTGTATGGATCTCCATCTAACAACAAGAGAAAATATACACTGTAAGAAAAATAATTTATTTCGGTGAAAATTTTAAATATTCATCGTGCCTTCGTTGAAGGATTAACTTTTTTTTCTTTCTTACTCAACTTCTAAAATAATTGGACTTAATAAAGATTGCTGCGGAAAGACTGTAATCATTTATACTTTAATTAGCATGGTTTTATTTTTAAAAAGACATTTTAGAAAAAAAAATGTTGAATTTTATAAGAAAGAAAAAACTTAATTGCGATTTCGCAATCCCATTATTAAACCAAAGGAACAACTACAGCGGTCTTATGATTGGAGGGCACACCAGATGTTCAACAAGAAAAAATACTCTCCAGTTTTTGTCTTTCTTTTAAATAAATAACTTCAAAGATTAAATGTAGCGTTCAAGCAATGCTTTTTGCATGCGTTGAAATATTAGTTTTCCTTAGAGCAATCTTCTGAACAACACATAAATAATCGCCAAGACTGGAATTTTATTTCTCACCTCTGTTGTCTAAATTAACTTTCAAATTTTCTGTGCAGGGTTTATTTTTTAATACAAAAGTCTTTCTTAAGAGTTGCTGTTATTATAATTTTAAAACACTTGGTTAGCATTTTTTTTTTTTCATTCAAGCTATTTGTATTTTATTTTTATGAACTGAAAAATATAATAATTTTAAAATATTTATTTATATAACTGTTTGAAAAAAACAAGTATGAATATTATCCTTTTTTAATCTTATAGTATGCAGGTTGGGCAACCAGATTGTAAGGGGGGTGATTCATAGAATTCATTCATTCAATATAGAATTCCTTAATCTAAATAATTTGATGATTAATTTTAAAGGTTTTCTGTAAATTGTTGTTATACATTGCTTTAAAATTCAATTAGCATAACGGAATTGTGTATTCAAATGAGTATAAGAAAGATATTGGTTTGATCCTGAGCATTTGCTCTAGGTAAGTTAGTTTTTTTAACTTTGTATAATACTTTTAGCATTTTAGTATAGTGAAATCAGAAAATTAAAATAAATGGAGAAAATAAAATAAAAAGAAATCAATTTAATTTATTACTGTAAACGATTATATGTAAATAATTTTTAAAAAAATTAATCTTAGAATGAAACTCTGTACTTAATTAGAACAGGATTTAAATAAATTATTGGACAATTAAAAATTGCTTAGCAATTCTAGCTTGATAAAGACTAATGTTTTAAAACAATGGAAAACTATTTGAATCCTTTCTTATATTATGTTTAAATTCCACAGTAAAATTAATAAATTAACTTTATGCAAACTGATAAATATATTGTTGATTTTTAACAATTTATTCGTTTCTTTACTATATTATTAAGATAATTACTGAATGTCTTTTAAAACATAATAAGGAATACTACATCAGATGCATTAGATGAAAATTTATTATTTTCGTAAAGCTAATTTTTAATATAAATATTCAATATATTATTATTACTCCTTGTCAGTTATATTTTCTTATTACAAATACCAATATTTCAATTTCCGTCTTTTAAATGCAAATACAAGTCTGGGAAAAATCCCAGTGAATATTTTTCTGTGATCAAAATAAACGGAGAAACGATATTTATTCAGAAGAACATTTCATTTTCCTCTTCAACTCCAAAAATAAACTTTACCCAAGAAAGTCATTGCGTGTTAAAATAGGAGAAATCTGGGAGTTAAATAGGGTACAACATTTTTCCATATTAACATTTTAAAAAAAGGGAAAAAGCATATTTTCCTTTATTAAAAACTTTTCTTCCATACTCACATCAAGTGTTCGTCTTACAACAAATTCTCTGAAACCTAAAATAGTCCCAAATAATTTCTGGTTTTTTCAACATACTTTTTTCTTTATTTTAACCGCGGAGTTGCGGCGCCTGAATGGCCGAGTGGCTAGCGCTTTGGCGCTTCGATACCACAGGTTTCGGGTTCTGAGTCCCGGGGTGCCATGGTTGTTTGTAGTCGTTCGGAATCCACTTTAAAAAGTAGGTCCCTGTCTAATAACCGTAGAGCGTTCCGGGGGCATTGTTACTCCGCGTCCGTAGCTTATCTTGAAGCTACACGCGCCCCCTGGGTAATGCAAAGTCGGTACGTCTGTTCAGCGCTTGTCTTAAGGCATCCCAGACCAAGCTGTTTAAGTGTTTGCCAGCTGCATTAGAAAGAGAACCGCGGAGTTGCTTTTCGAAATACTAGTTGATGGAAAGACCATCTGTTGCAAGTACAGCGAAAACTATTCAATCATTTTCAAATTGCTTTATTTCCAAGAAATCTACTCTAGTTGGAACGTACACTATCGTGGATATTATTTCTCAGAATTTGTAAAAGTTTTTCTTATTTTTAAAAATGTCAAAAAAAAAAAAAATGATGGTTTTTTTTAGAAGTTTGTTTTTATTATTTCTTTTGACGAAGATTTTTGAAATTGAAATGCCTTTTCTATGGATTAGATAAAAATAAATAATTCTTTTTTTCAGCAATCGTAAAGAAGTGTTTGTGAAAACCAAACACTGATGAACATTCAAACAATCGATAGTTTTAGCTAAATAATATTCTGATAATCCTTAAATTAGATTTGCATTAATCATACTAATATTTGATTAGTGGTATATAATGCAACGTAATTGTTTTACTTATATTGAGTTTTTCGGGTTTTTGTATTCTTGCATTTTTGCATTTTATTGCATTTTTTTTTATTCCACCGATAATCGCTTTTGAATATGATAAATGATTACAGTATATTTTTGAATATATACCTATCCGTGTATATCTTAAGGTTAATATGTATATATATATGTATATATATATATATATATATATATATATATATATATATATATATATATATATAAGTAACCTTTAAGTCTGTTTTTTCATTTCGGCTTATACACGGATAGGTAAGTAACCTTTGGTAACTACCTTAGTAAGTATATATATATATATATATATATATATTTGCATAAAGATTGTATTCACAACAGTCAAAAATTAAACTAATTTTCATTTTCCGTTGTTGTTATTATATGCTAATTATATATATTATAAATATTCATAACTATTAACTTTTGGTATTTTTCCGCTAGACGGACTCCAATTTCGCCAACATTTGATTTTTCGCTTTTTGCGGTGACGCAACAAACAAACAATATAAGCACTTTTGAAAATAAAACAACTTTTTTTAAAGCGTATAACACATTTTATTTTATTTTTTTTTTTTTTTTTATAAATCAAAAAATATAAAAATAAATAAGAAAATGCTCTATATTTAGCGATGTATCAATTACACATGGTTAACAGAAACGTACCTTTTTGGAGGGGACTCCAGTACTGAAAGATCTCGCATATACACCGAAATAAACAGTATTTGAGCATGATAATGAGCACAATACCTATTTTTTGTTGCAAAATAATTTGTGACGTTATCATAACTTTACAAGAGAGAATTGTGCTTTATTTCTATAGTGCCATGTTTAGATTCATATATTCATCTTAAATTTTAAGAATGTGTAGTTAATTAATAGAAATGAAACTAGCCTTTAGGATCAGATATTTATTTTTTTTTATTCTAATGCAGCTGCAAACAATTAGACAGCTTGGTCTTGGATGCCTTAAGGCAAGCGCTGCACAGACATTACTCACATTGCATTACCCAGGGGGCGTGTGTAACTTGAAAATAAGCCACGGACGCGGAGTAACAATGCCCCCGCAACGCTCTACGAACCTATTAGAACCGGGACCTACGGCTTAAAGTGGATTCCGAACCACTACAAACATCCATGACACCGCCGGGATTCGAATCCGAAACCTGAGGTACCGAGCGCCAGAGCGCTAGTCACTCGGCCATTCAGGCCCCGATCAGAAATTTATATAAATATACATTTCATTTTCAAAAGAATGAAATTTAACAATTATAAGTTTATAAGTACATTTATAGAGCAAATTAAGACTGTATATCATGTTAAAAAGTATTTTGTGTTTTAATTTATTTATTGACAATATTTCGTCATAAAACACAATCTGTAAAATTTTTTTTTTTGAATATTACAAAATATTTAAAATAATATATTGTAACCATGGTTCCTCATACGTACTGGTAGTAGCACCCCCTGTCAGGATAATATCCAGTTAGCCTACAGATTCTCATGTGGAGGAAGTATATTTCGCGCACCCTGCGCGTAGCCGAATTTTGGGCTTTCGGTGGAAACTCCTTACACGAATCTATAATTATCTGTCTTTAAATGCGTTCAATATTGTATGTCTCAAATTGTAGGTGTGTGGGGCTTATTTGTGTATCAATAAAACTGTCAGTTCTCCTATTGCTCTTCAAGTATCTCAACCCAACCAAAACCAGTTACAATTTGATTTCCCAACTTACACACTACAAGATTAAAAAAAAAATATAATATTCATCCCGGTTCTTTTTATACAAACAGTTATATAACAGAATATTTTAAAATTATTGCATTTTTAAGCAGTACATAAAAATAGATTAAAAATAGCTTGAATGAAAAAAAATAATAAAATGCAAGCCAAGACTTTTAACATTATAATAACAACAACTCATTAGAAAGACTTTTGTATTAAAAAAAAAAAAAAAAAACTCCACAGAAAATTTGAAGATATAATTTAGACAACGGAGGTGAGAAACAAAAATTTCAGTCTTGGTGATTATTTATTTGTTGCTCAGAAGATTACTCTAAGGAAAACTAATACTTTAACGCTTGCAAAATCATTTCTTGAACACTAAATTTAATCTTTGAGAGTTATTTATTTAAAAGAAAGACAAAAATTAGAGAGTATTTTTTTGAACATCAGGTGTTTCCCCCGATCATAAGACCACTGCAGTTGTTCCTTCGCTTTAATAATGGGATTGCGAATTCGCAATTAAGAAATATTTTTCTTTCAAAATTCATCATTTTTTTTTTTTTTAAGTGGAAGATTTTTTAAAAATATAAAACCATGCTAATTAAAGTATAAATGATTACTTCTTTTCCGCAACAATCTTTATTAGCTAAAATTTTTTAGAAGTTGAGTAAGAAAGAAAAAAAGTTAATTCTTCTACGAAGCCACGATGAATATTTCAGATTTTTGATCGAAATAAATTATCTTTTCTCACAGTTTATATATTCTCTTGCTGTTAAGCGGAGATGCATATAAAAAGTGGGGTTCATTACTGAAATTAATAATATGCAAGTTTTCGATTTATAAATTAATATATACATTGTTTAAAAATAGTCGAGAGCTACTCATGGAAAATTAGACGTCTTTTTTGTAATTCTGTATTTAAAAATATAACAACAAAAACAAACTTATTTAAAAGGAGTCTTTTTATTATTTTATATGAAATAAGAAAACATAAAGTTTCATTAAATCTCTTTTAATAGAATAGAATTAAATGACTATATTCACGAGTTGTTTTATTATTTATTTATTAATGAATATGAATTTTCTCACAAAATAAAAATTTAATTTCCTATAAGACAATTTTGAAATTCTGAATTAATTTTTGAATCATTATTACTATCCATATTTTTTACGTGTTTGTGTTTTAGTAAAGATACTGATCAAATTAGTATATGCATATGCAAATGATATTCTGATCAAATATATTTCTCAGAAAAAGATTAAAAAAATTGGCATAACATTATTCTGTTTAAAATATCTTTCTATCTTCATTAATATCTATTGAACTCAAGGGTTTCTTTAATATACCGCTATATGCATTTTGAATAGGATATGAATTTAATTTAAATAACTTATTAAATTCACTAAATACTTTTTTTTTATTTTTATTTTCTGCAGGGAAAAGATTTGTGCATTTTTCTTCGATTTAAAAAATGCACATAGAATTTAAATAGTGCAGTATTCATTATGCACAAATTAAATGAAGCGATCCGAAAAGCTATCATATTTAAATAGCACATAGAAATACAGGCAAAAAAATTGAATCACAAAATATAGAATAAAGAATAAAAAAACAAACATAAATACATTTTTCTGATGACTCATTTTCCGCGTTCTGTATAACCTAATTTACATAGTTTTTGAATAAAGGCACTGAAACGTAACCAAGGCTTTAAAAATGCATCAAAGTTTCTTATTTTACAACCGGATTTGCATTTTATTAACTTCTTTATTCATTTTATTTCAAATAAACGTTATGGGTGTAGATTAAGGCAGAATTTTTTATACATTAAAATAAATTTCCAAAGGTTTTCAGTTTTTACAAATATGAAAGACTGAGGGAAATTTCTCGAGGTATCATTGTAAATAAAAAAAGGAAAAATGCAAAAATTTATTTTTAGGTTGCAAACTGTCGACCATAGCTTATTTCTTCTTCTTCATTGGCGCATCAGCCGCATAGTGGGCCAGGGGCCATCTGCCTACTCGCAGATTCCAAAACATTTAATGCTTTTTTTCACAGGGTGAGGTTGTCAGCCCTACGCTCAATAGTTATATTAGACTGGGACCTACGGTTTAAAATGGATTTCGAATCACTACAAGCATCCTAACACAGCCGGGATTTTATCCCTAATTATGTGTGGAAATATTTGAAGACAACTTGTTTCAATAAATATAATTTTTAATGATGGTTAACAGTATAAGTTAAAATTATTTCCTTAATTTATGAATAATTTTTTAATGAATTATGCTTACAACCGTGGTGGTTATTACACAGTCCAGTCACATTAATGTGACCACCATCCACTTTCGACGTCAACGTGAAATAACCAATCACAAAATGCAAGTAGCAGTACTCGCAGATTCCAAAACATTTAATGCTTTTTTTTTTTCACAGGGTGAGGTTGTCAGCCCTACGCTCAATAGTTATATTAGACTGGGACCTACGGTTTAAAATGGATTTGTGAATCACTACAAGCATCCTAACACAGCCGGATTTTATCCCTAATTATGATGTGGAAATATTTGAAGACAACTTGTTTCAATAAATATAATTTTTAATGATGGTTAACAGTATAAGTTAAAATTATTTCCTTAATTTATGAATAATTTTTTTAATGAATTATGCTTACAACCGTGGTGGTTATTACACAGTCAGTCACATTAATGTGACCACCATCCACTTTCGACGTCAACGTGAAATAACCAATCACAAAATGCAAGTAGCAGTACTCGCAGATTCCAAAACATTTAATGCTTTTTTTCACAGGGTGAGGTTGTCAGCCCTACGCTCAATAGTTATATTAGACTGGGACCTACGGTTTTAAAATGGATTTCGAATCACTACAAGCATCCTAACACAGCCGGGATTTTAGCCCTAATTATGTGTGGAAATATTTGAAGACAACTTGTTTCAATAAATATAATTTTTAATGATGGTTAACAGTATAAGTTAAATTATTTCCTTAATTTATGAATAATTTTTTTAATGAATTATGCTTACAACCGTGGTGGTTATTACACAGTCCAGTCACATTAATGTGACCACCATCCACTTTCGACGTCAACGTGAAATAACCAATCACAAAATGCAAGTAGCAGTACTCGTGATTCCAAAACATTTAATGCTTTTTTTTTCAGGGTGAGGTTGTCAGCCCTACGCTCAATAGTTATATTAGACTGGGACCTACGGTTTAAAATGGATTTCCAATCACTACAAGCATCCTAACACAGCCGGGATTTTAGCCCTAATTCTGTGTGGAAATATTTGAAGACAACTTGTTTCAATAAATATAATTTTTAATGATGGTTAACAGTATAAGTTAAAATTATTTCCCTTAATTTATGAATAATTTTTTAATGAATTATGCTTACAACCGTGGTGGTTATTACACAGTCCAGTCACATTAATGTGACCACCATCCACTTTCGACGTCAACGTGAAATAACCAATCACAAAATGCAAGTAGCAGTACTCGCAGATTCCAAAACATTTAATGCTTTTTTTTTTCACAGGGTGAGGTTGTCAGCCCCTACGCTCAATAGTTATATTAGACTGGGACCTACGGTTTAAAATGGATTTCAATCACTACAAGCATCCTAACACAGCCGGGATTTTTAGCCCTAATTCTGTGTGGAAATATTTGAAGACAACTTGTTTCAATAAATATAATTTTTAATGATGGTTAACAGTATAAGTTAAAATTATTTCCTTAATTTATGAATAATTTTTTTTTTAATGAATTATACTTACAACCGTGGTGGTTATTACACAGTCCAGTCACATTAATGTGACCACCATCCACTTTCGACGTCAACGTGAAATAACCAATCACAAAATGCAAGTAGCAGTACTCGCATATTCCAAAACATTTAATGCTTTTTTTTTCACAGGGTGAGGTTGTCAGCCCTACGCTCAATTGTTATATTAGACTGGGACCTACGGTTTTAAAATGGATTTCGAATCACTACAAGCATCCTAACACAGCCGGGATTTTATCCCTAATTATGTGTGGAAATATTTGAAGACAACTTGTTTCAATAAATATAATTTTTAATGATGGTTAACAGTATAAGTTAAAATTATTTCCTTAATTTATGAATAATTTTTTAATGAATTATGCTTACAACCGTGGTGGTTATTACACAGTCCAGTCACATTAATGTGACCACCATCCACTTTCGACGTCAACGTGAAATAACCAATCACAAAATGCAAGTAGCAGTACTCGCAGATTCCAAAACATTTAATGCTTTTTTTTCACAGGGTGAAGTTGTCAGCCCTACGCTCAATAGTTATATTAGACTGGGACCTACGGTTTAAAAATGGATTTCGAATCACTACAAGCATCCTAACACAGCCGGGATTTTATCCCTAATTATGTGTGGAAATATTTGAAGACAACTTGTTTCAATAAATATAATTTTTAATGATGGTTAACAGTATAAGTTAAAATTATTTCCTTAATTTATGAATAATTTTTTTAATGAATTATGCTTACAACCGTGGTGGTTATTACACAGTCCAGTCACATTAATGTGACCACCATCCACTTTCGACGTCAACGTGAAATAACCAATCACAAAATGCAAGTAGCAGTACTCGCATATTCCAAAACATTTAATGCTTTTTTTTTTTCACAGGGTGAGGTTGTCAGCCCTACGCTCAATAGTTATATTAGACTGGGACCTACGGTTTAAAATGGATTTCGAATCACTACAAGCATCCTAACACAGCCGGGATTTTAGCCCTAATTATGTGTGGAAATATTTGAAGACAACTTGTTTCAATAAATATAATTTTTAATGATGGTTAACAGTATAAGTTAAAATTATTTCCTTAATTTATGAATAATTTTTTTAATGAATTATGCTTACAACCGTGGTGGTTATTACACAGTCCAGTCACATTAATGTGACCACCATCCACTTTCGACGTCAACGTGAAATAACCAATCACAAAATGCAAGTAGCAGTACTCGCAGATTCCAAAACATTTAATGCTTTTTTTTTCACAGGGTGGTGAATTGTCAGCCCTACGCTCAATAGTTATATTAGACTGGGACCTACGGTTTTAAAATGGATTTCCAATCACTACAAGCATCCTAACACAGCCGGGATTTTAGCCCTAATTCTGTGTGGAAATATTTGAAGACAACTTGTTTCAATAAATATAATTTTTAATGATGGTTAACAGTATAAGTTAAAATTATTTCCTTAATTTATGAATAATTTTTTTAATGAATTATGCTTACAACCGTGGTGGTTATTACACAGTCCAGTCACATTAATGTGACCACCATCCACTTTCGACGTCAACGTGAAATAACCAATCACAAAATGCAAGTAGCAGTACTCGCATATTCCAAAACATTTAATGCTTTTTTTTTTTCACAGGGTGAGGTTGTCAGCCCTACGCTCAATAGTTATATTAGACTGGGACCTACGGTTTAAAATGGATTTCGAATCACTACAAGCATCCTAACACAGCCGGGATTTTAGCCCTAATTCTGTGTGGAAATATTTGAAGACAACTTGTTTCAATAAATATAATTTTTAATGATGGTTAACAGTATAAGTTAAAATTATTTCCTTAATTTATGAATAATTTTTTTAATGAATTATGCTTACAACCGTGGTGGTTATTACACAGTCCAGTCACATTAATGTGACCACCATCCACTTTCGACGTCAACGTGAAATAACCAATCTCAAAAAGGCAGGTGGCAGCACATTGCAGTGGACTGTATATAAAGGATGTCCTAGGGCATCGGAAAGCATTTTAATCGTTGGCCTTCCTGCACGTATCGCAGCTGTCCGCTCGGCGAAAGGTGGTTATTCTGGCTTTTGACAGGTGTCACATTAATGTGACTGGACTGTGTAAAAGGCTGAAATATTTGTATATATCTGAAAATATTTGTTAGATATTACATTAGGACCTTTACCCAGAAGATTGCAGACTGATTAGTTATTTTTAAATCATGCGATTAGGTTCAGAATCATGTTAACACTACCAAATATGTTAAAATTAATTATAAGTTAAAATTATTTCCTTAATTTGTGAATAATTTTTTTAATGAATTATGCTTACAACCGTGGTGGTTATTACACAGTCCAGTCACATTAATGTGACCACCATCCACTTTCGACGTCAACGTGAAATAACCAATCACAAAATGCAAGTAGCAGTACTCGCAGATTCCAAAACATTTAATGCTTTTTTCTCAGGGGTGAGGTTGTCAGCCCTACGCTCAATAGTTATATTAGACTGGGACCTACGGTTTAAAATGGATTTCGAATCACTACAAGCATCCTAACACCGCCGGGATTTTAGCCCTAATTCCGTGGCACTAAGTGCCAATCACTCTGCTGTCAGACCCCACCCCCTCACATAGCTTATTTGGCAATAATAAAATAGTGTGGTATGCAAATAAGCATTTTGAGGCATTTATTGCAAAGGTTTTGATAATTTTTACTAGTTTAATAAATTTCTATTGATATATAAAAACCAAAGGGAAATACAATAAGGAAATATTTGAAGACAACTTGTTTCAATAAATATAATTTTTAATGATTGTTAACAATATAAGTTAAAATTATTTCCTTAATTTGTGAATAATTTTTAATGAATTATGCTTACAACCTTTTACCCAGAAGATTGTAGACTGATTAGTTATTTTTAAATTGTGCAATTAGGTTCAGAATCATGTTAACACTATCAAATATACTACAGTCATCAATTTGTAGTTCTCCAAAATTTATGGACCCGAAGCCTGTGTTACCTAGATCTATAGGTCTTTTATTTGTTGTTTCTTATCCCACTTGGTAGACAGCAACATCTAAACCAAGCCCAAGAACCCGTGTGGTCTCATGGTAGAAGGGAAGGGATGGGGAAGCTTTTGTTGTAATGGAGCAGCCCTGGATAGAAGTCTGATTGCTGCTGAAGAAAGAAAAGAGTGTCTTCCTGGAAGACTTTTTGGAAAATTACTCCCGCATTTACTTATCATATCCATGAAAACACGGAAAACTCACACCATAGTAGTTCGACTCACGAGGCAAGATGCTGAACATCATAAAATCTACATTGAAACTCCTCAATCTTTGAAAGAGTCTACCACAAAGCCGCCAGAGGATTGTATTTCTGCCTTAATGGTCAACAGCGGCACATGTTGCCACTGAGCCACGTCGTCAATTTTTTTTTAAAATTACAATGCAACATGAATTTAAATCAAGTATTTGAGTAACCATCAAACTATTTCATAAGTATGCAGAAAAGTAAACAAAAATGAAAAAGTTATATAAAAAAAAAAAAAACATCAGATAATTTTTGAACTATAGTTTTCCTTTCGTTGTAATCCAGGTGAAGAAAAACCAAAACATTTTCACTTTTCTGTCTACACTCACAAAAACTCCTTTCTTTACGCGGTTGCAGTTACATGAGAAAAAAAAAACTACGTAGCGTTGGAATACCGAGAAATTGCAAGCTTACCCTATTTTTGGGTTTACTGATTTTGACCTGAAAACAACGCCTGGCTGATTTCGCCTTCTCGGGATCAGTTCGCAAGGTGAGACCAAAGGGTTTCCCAGTGGGAAGAAATCAGGCGGAGATTCAACGGTGCCTCCTGGGGCCCCAGCCAACGAAGATGAGGAAATTTTTTTTATCTTTGAAAAAAAAAATGGGTGACGAAGCAATTTTGTTTTTATATGAAAGGTGAATGAAAAATAGAAAATGTGTAGCTAAACAATTTTTTATACTTTTAGACTAACCTTTCATGGAAAAAATGACATATTTAGTTCACGAATATAGAATTACAAAGCGCATTTTTGCATGTCAATCCCTGGTTTTGTGATTTATAAGAAAAATGTCAAAAAATATTTGATTTTTAAAAATTCAAGTGACAAATAAAGAATGTTTTGTATTAAAATGTGTTGAATATTGGTAATTTTATTTAAAAGGCTGATTTTATAAATAACATGTATTACATCTTTCTTAATTATTCTTCGTATTTTTTCATTCAATTTATGATAAGGTCTAAAATAAAATTAAAAAGTTGACAACGAAGTTTATGCATTATAAATGACCCGAACGAATAGCCCCAATCCTATTTCTTCTTCATTGACGCAACAGACCCATGGTGGGCCAAGGCCTTCTGTCTGCTGGAAGATATCGAGACAAGAGATATTGTCTTTTTACGGGGTATGTTTGTCAGCCGAACGCCTACAGTCATAATAGACCGAAACCTACGGTTTAAAAATGAATTCTGAACTATTACAAATATCCAAGGCACCGGTGCGACTCGAACCCGAAATCTGTAGTGTCAACCGCTAGTCACTCAGTCATCAGGTTCATAGATTCAATCCTAATAATTTTGATGTAAGTGTGTTTTCCTTACAATACTTCTTCATTGGCGCAATAATCTCATGGTGGGCCCAAAACCGTCTACTTAATGGTAGATTTCTAGGCAGGAGGCATTGTATTTTTATTGTGTAAGGTTGTTCACCCTAGGCGCAATGCTCTATAGTCATATTAGACCGGTACCTAATGTTTAATGTGAATTCTGAACCACTACAAGAATCCATGGAATCACCGGGGAGAATCGTACGGGAGAAATACCTGGAAAAACTCCCGCCGAGTAGTCCTACTCACGAGGAAGATGTTGAACATCCCAAACATCATCGAGTCTCCTCGTGTTTTGAAAAATTGTCTATAACAAAGTAGTCGGATGATTGTATCTCCTCCTTAATGCTCACCAGCTGCGCATGTTTGCACTAAACCCCGAGTCGGGCCTTCAATATATAAATTTATAATGCAGCTTTATATTATGAATCTGAACCAAGTATTTGAATAACGATCAAACTATTTCAAAAGTATACAGAAAAGTAAACAAGAATGAAAAAGTTATATAAAAAAAGAAAGGCATCAGATAATATTTGAACTACAATTTTTCCCTTTCTTTGTAATCCTGCGAGAAAAGCAAAAAATTCACTTTTCTGTCTACACTCACGAAAACCCCTTTCTTTACGCGGTTGCAGTTACAACAAAGGAAAAAAAAAGCTACGTAGCGTTGGAAAACCAAAATAGCAAGCTTACCCTATTTTTCTGTGTACTGATTTTGACTCGAAAACAACGCCTGGCTGATTTCGCCTTCTTCGGGATCAGTTCGCAAGGTGAGATCAGAGGGCTTCCCCAGTCAGGAAGGAATCGGGCGGAGATGCATCGCTGCCTCCTGGGGCCCCGACCGAAGAAGATGAGGAAAATATTTTTTATCTTTGAAAAAAAAATGGGTGCCGAAGCAATTTTGTTGTTATATGAAAGGTGAATGAATAAAAAGATTCGAAGTGAACCAACTTTTTATGATTTTTGGCCAAACTATTTCTTGAATTAACCTTTTATGAAAAAAAAAATGACGTATTTATTTCACGAATATAGATGTACAAAGGAAATATTTTGCATGTTCCACTTTGGTTGATTAAAAATATGAAACATGTCGTTACTTTAATAGAAACAAATGTAAAAGTATGGAAACAAATTTAAACATATGCATATGAGAAATACAATGATAAATATTTATTATAATATATATTTAAATGTTCATTGAAGTAGAGGGGTAGAAATTCTGAATGTTAGAATTTTTCTTCATGCACGACTCGTGGTTCAGTGGCAACGTTCGCTGCTGATGATTACATTAAGGCCGAAATTCAGTCAGCTGGATGAAATGTCGTAGACACTGTTTTAAATAAAACGAGGATGACACGATGGTGTTTGGGATATTCAGCATCTGGCCTCGTCGGACTACCTGGTGGGAGTTTCCGGTTTTCTCCCATGAAATACACAGTTTCTGTTGTGATAGAGAATCTGCAGGTAGAAGTCCGACTTGCCTCTCAGTCACTGAGGAAGAAGGACTGTGCTTTTAAGGGTAACTACCCTGCATTTGCGTATCGTATGGGAGAAAACTCCCATACGATAGGGTAGTACCTGGCTCCCACCAGGTAGTGTGACTCACACGGTAAGGTACTGAACATTACAAACGCCATAGAGTCGCCTGGTTTTATGAAACAGTGTCTACTATAAACTACCAGCGGATTGAATTTCAGTCCTAATGCTCACTAGCATGTGCACTTTGTCACTGAGCCACGTCTTCAATTTATAAAAAGTCAAAATGCAGCTTATATTATAAATCTGAACCAAGTATTTGAATAACGATCAAACTATTTCAAAAGTATACAAAAAGTAAACAAGAATGAAAAATTTATATAAAAAAGAAAAGTTATCAGCTACAATTTTTTCCCTTCGTTGTAATCCTGCAAGAAAAGCAAAAAAAAATTTTATTTTTTCAGTCTACACTGACAAAAACCCATTTTCTTCACGCGTTTGCAGTTACATGGGAAAAAGCCACGTAGCGTTGGAAAACAAAAACAGCAAGCTTACCCTATTTTTCTGTTTGCTGATTTTGACTTGAAAACAATGCCTGGTTGATTTTGCCTTTCTCCGGATCAGTTCAGAAGGTGAGATCAAAGAGCTTCCCAGTGAGGAAAGAAATCGGGCGGAGATGCATCCGTGCCTCTGGGGCCCCAACTGCAGACTATGAAGATGAGCAAATTTTTTGTTTTATCTTTGAAAAAAAAATGGGTGCCGAAGCAATTTTGTTTTTTTTATGAAAGGCGAATCAAGAATAGAAAAATGTGTAGTTAACCAACTTTTATGATTTTTTTAACTAACCTCTCATGGAAAATGATACATTTAGTTCACGAACATAGATTTACAAAGGAAATTTTTGTATGTCAAAATTGTGGTTGATTAACAATTTGAGACATGTCGTTATCTTAATAGAAGCAAGTTTAAAACTATGGGAAACAAATTTAAACATATGCACATGAAAAGTATTATATATATTTATATATTCATTGATGTAGGGGTAGAAATTTTGATGTTAGAATTATTCTTCGTGCCCGACTCGTGGCTCAGTGGCAACACGGGCCGCTGGTGATCATTAAAGCTGAGATTCTGCTGGGAGCTTTGTTGTAGACATTGCTTCAAAAAAACGAGAAAACTCGACAGTGTTTGTGATGTTCAGCATTTTGTCTCGTTAGTCGCGCTACATGGTGGGAGGTTTGCCAGTTTTCTTCTCTAGTAGTTTCCCTAAAATTTCTCCCTGAAGACACTTCCCTCCTTCTTCAGCGAATGGAGCCTAGTCAGACTTCTATCTACGGTTGTTCTATTACTAGAGATGGAAAAATAGCCCGAATTGGGTTCAGTGGCAGCATGCACAGCTGTTGAGCATTAGGGCTGAGATTCAGTCTACTGAGAGGGCTTTGTTGTAAACACTGTTTAAAAAAAAAAACGAGAAGACTCGAGGGCGTTTGTGATGTTCAGCTACTTGCCTCATTAGTAGGATTAGCTGATGATAGTGTTCCGTGTTTTCTGCCAGAGATAACACAAATGAGGGGTAGTTCCCTTTAAAAAGTCCTCCCGGAGGACATTGTCCTTCTTCAGCAACACGGAGCCAAATCAGACTCTTATCTAAGCTGGGGGCCCATCACAACAGAAGCTGGCACTTTCCCTCCATCGATAAGTAGACAACTCATTTGATTTTCGTTCCACATTGCAGGATATTAAATATTAGACATACAAAAGAAAAAAGTCAAAAATATTTGTAATTAAAAAAAATCAAGTGACAAATAAAGCCTGCTTTGTATTTAAATTTGTTGACTATTGGGAATTTCATTTAATAGACTGATTTTATAAATAACTTTTATTTTATCTTCCTTAAGACAAAAATATGTAAATCTTCAATGTGTATATATGTAAATCTTCAATGTAAATAAATATGTAAATCTTCAATCTTCAAAAAATGTATGTCATTCAATTTATCAAAATATGTAAATTAAAATTAAAGTTTTTCAATAAACTTCATGCATTGCTCGATCATAAATGACTTCAAACGAATAGCTTCAATCCTAAGGATTTTAAATGGTTGTGTTTTTATCAGTGACGTCCGGCCATCTTAGGCCAAACCGTCTGCCTACTGGCATATTTCTAGACAGGAGATGTTAACTTTTACTGGCTAGAGTTGTCAACTCTACACATAATGCTCTACAGGCATATTAGACCGGTACTTACGGTTTAAAATGGATTCCTAACCATTACAAATATCCATGGCACCGCTTGGACTCGAGATTTATACTCATGGCATCGAGAACCACACCGTTAATTACTAGGCCATCAGACCCCTTTGCAAAAAGAATCACAAGCAAACCTCAATCGCAGATGTAAAACACTGATAATGATTTAGAATTGCGGTTTGGCACGCTCTTTTATTATTGCAGTCACTAAAAATTAAATTAAATTAATAATTAATTAATGATAAATTGTGAATAATTAATTAATAAATTGTGAATAATTGTGAATAAATTGTTAAGAAAATTTATTGTGAATAATTATTTATAAAAAAAATCCATTAGAAAATAAAATTTAAATAAACTTATATAGTAAAATATTCGAAAAAAAAAAAAAAGAAAATAATTAAAAAGATCATAATGGCATAATTACAAAAAAAAATTTTGAAATTTGAAACAATTAATTTAATTAATATTTTAATAACAAACTTTAAATTAAAAAAATTATTTAAAAACAAGCTACATATGTACACATATCTAGGCACGTAATTTTTGGCTAGACATAAGATTAAAGAATAGTAACATCAGAGAATTAAATTGTAACGTTAAATGTTAAATTTTATTTAACGAATTACATTAGAATGTCATAGATAGAAACATTAAATTTATTATTTATGGATTTGATTAAGGGATAATTACATTCATTACAATAAAAATTATATCATCTCAATAAACCAGCTTTAATTGTTTGAAAATAATTATTTTGTTTCCATATTAACATTATATATTTATTGTTTTATTTATCTTCCATTTGTAATGTGCAAATTCGATACTCCTCTTATAATTCACATGTTATTAAATGAATGCAGCCGATTCTGAAGAAAAATATTATTAAGAAATCGAAATATTGATTTACTTTAACTAAACCAACTTTTTTTTATTATCTGCAGTTAAAGTTGTTGATTGGTTTGAATTAGTTTTGATAAAAAGACATCCGTTTAAGAAATCGATGAGCTTTACTTACTGCTGACGTAGTTATGAATTTGATGAGCTTACTCATCAATTTTCGATGAAAGGAAATGCTTGGCAACACCTGGAGAATTTACGAAATATTGATTAATTTCTACCAATTAGAGAGAAACAGAAACTTTAAGAATTTTATTTAAACGAGACTGTTCTCAAAAAAGCAGTGAATCGATTTATTTTCATTAATTGATCCATAATCTTGGTTATTCTAGTCAAGTAAAAAGATTTGACCAGTGTTTACTCTGCATTTTAATAGATTTTTGTAGTGTTCAAGTTAGGCAACCAGATTGTAATTGGGAGTGGTTGGGTTTTGAGATACTTGATGCACAGGTTGGAGAACTCTCGGCTTTTATTTACACATCCACAAAATTATAGACATACAATATTTAAAACATATAAAGACATAATTATAGATTTTTGGAAGGATTCCACTTCTAAGCAGAAAAGCTGATACTCAGCTATGCGCAGGATGCCTTAAATATATTTCCTCTAAAGGTGAGAGTCTGTCGGTTAACTAACATACAGGGTTGTGCTAAAATCAGATCGTATTAAAATGTAAATTTTTATTAGCACCCTTATCAATTACATGCATTTAAATGATGCTTAATTAAATAATTGCATAAACCACTAATCTTACCTTTTGGTTTCGTGTCTGTTTTAAACTTTTTCCATAGCATCCTATCAAGTCAAAAGCATAACTAATCATACGTAAGATCAAAGTAAATAAAACATCTGAAATAATTGTGTACAACGAAATTCAAACTGATTATTACATAAATTCACTCATATATTACTTATTCTTTACTGGGATGGATGAGCCTGCAGATCATAATTTACCTATTAGGCCAACCTACCTGCCAGTCAATTCTATGCAGCAAAATTTCACTTTCAAACTACTGTTGCCAAGCAACTCAATAAGATTTTTTTCGTTTTCTGCTGGTATATGTGGAGGAATGATGTTGAATAGATTTTGAATCCATGCAAACATATCGATATTTCCATCAAAACCGACATATTCGAAGCATTTTTCAAAACAGATGATAAGTTGTGATAGGCGCCCTTCAAAAATGGATTTCATATCGTGAAAAAACCAATTCTGTTTAGGGTCAAAAATTGCAGCAACATGAAAAATCAATCCTTGTTGTCACATTCAGTCATTTTTTATCGTCCACACTTTGAAAAGTTTTATATATAAAAGCTAAAAGTTTTGCCGTGATCTTCAAAAGGTGCATATTTTTCCCGTGCTGATAGAGATTTATGGAATTCTACATTACAAAAATGCCGCATGAATATATTAGTTTTATTAAAAAGTTTGCATCAACCTCAGTATATTTGTGTTCTGGTATTTAAAGAAAATGCGAATTTTTGTATAAATTAAATGCACGTAACAAACAGTGCAACAATAAGAGTGAATTATAAAAATGCTAAAAATAACCAAGTAATAGTCCTGAACTAAATTGAATGAAAAATTATTTGGAGAATCAACAATGAAAGGTAGACACTGTTCTCCTTCTTCAGAGATTCGGAGCCAAGTCAGACTTCTACCTACGGGTGCTCCATCACAACAGAAACTGCCCTCTTTTATTTCATCCATAGTAGACTCATGGACTACTCTCATCCGTAAGTCTACTCTTCCACTAGTCCAACACAAACTTCTCTAAATATTGTTACCATACTCAATCGAAAAATAAATGGTAATAGAAATCTTTACAAAACTTGTGGTGCATATTTTAAGATTTCATTGATTATGTACTTACTTTGATCATAGGTGCCGATCTACACTCATGTCCATAAATTAAGGATAATTCAGAATCACACAGAAATTGAACTCTAAAATAAAAATTTCACCTGTAGAATTATCACACACATCTTGAAGAAGAATATGCAAATTACAGGAAACCACCAGATGGCGCGGATAGTACGTCACAATGACGAGTGTAAGAGAGGTATATAAGGAATGGTGGCAAAGAAGTAAAATTGTTCACAAGCGCTTTAAAAAGCCTTTCAGTGCAATAACCGCATAGTTATGGCACAAAGGAAGCATTTGGAGATTTTTTACATGGTAGAATTATCGGACGACTGGAACGTGGACGTACCCAGCTGGAAGTATCCGAAGAACTTGAATCTCCCAGAGCATCTCCAGGCTTTAGCAACGATTCCAAGATGATGGTAATGTGAGTAGAGGGATGTTACAGCACAGCCCGTCAACCCCCTCCCACCTGTCAACCGAACCGGAGGGCATTGCTTGATGAGTGGTGTAATATTCCCCAAGATCAGATTGATAATTGATACTCAGCATGCCCCTATATTGCATCGTCCGGAGACATACTCCATATTAACCATCATACTAACCATATTATACTGTTTTTCTGTAAATAGGTTCTTTTTGAAATTTTCTACAGGGAGTAAAAAAAATTTCTATTAATTATGTCAAACATA
Organism: Caerostris extrusa; assembly: GCA_021605095.1. Classification (NCBI taxonomy): domain Eukaryota; kingdom Metazoa; phylum Arthropoda; class Arachnida; order Araneae; family Araneidae; genus Caerostris; species Caerostris extrusa. The sequence goes on along the minus strand of BPLR01018203.1, from coordinate 2,933 downwards.
TATAGCATCCTTTTTTGCTCTTTACCTTTTGTTTAATAAATAGACTTTACAAATAAGTCAAATTTGTTTTGCTTCTGTCTCTTTCTTTTGCCTGAACTTCATTATCTTAATTTATGGACATGAGTGTAATATGGCTATGAGCATTGGGCGTAATGACAACCCTCCCGTAAAAGCAAAATCATCTCTCGTCTTGAAAACTTCCAGTAGGCTGACTGCCTTGGCCATTGAAGAAGAAGAAAAATTATAATGATGGTGATAAAACATCCTCAAAATTAATGCATTAATGCATTAGAAGTGAGCAGTTTGAGAATTCAACCTTTTTATCACAATGTGCATTTTATTTAGCTTTTGTTAGGTTACAAAATTATCGTATTCTGTCATAAATAATAGTATTTCATTACATATGATACATGAAAGTGCAATCTCGTAAATGATTTATAAATCCAGTTTTTCAAATAGATATCGCGATTAGTAACTGCAATTAATTCCCGACAGCAGCTTGCGTCGAATCCTAGCATTTTTCATCCTTTAAAATTTTTGGTTAATCGATTTATGAGTCACAAAAATCGTGCCATTCCAAGTGAAATTTCTGAAACGAGCGATAACCAGAAAGATGATGCCTTAGCAACTATCTTCTTTCTTGACAGCTTGGTCTGTCGTGGAGTTTTGTAAATTTTGTTCCTGAGTTAAATAAACCAACTTGACTCCGCTGTCATACAATTTGGTCTTTTACACATTTTTTACATTTTTTTTCTACCTGTTCAGTTATTTTTACTTTCAAAATCAAATTATTTTATCATTGGGAAGATGTATTTTCACTATTTCTTTCTATAATCAAACATTCTTCACATGATTGCGTAAAACAATATATTTCTGTGTGCTGTATTCGTAGAATAAATTACATAGGTGCACGCCGGAGGTTGGATCTTCTACATTAAATAATATTTTAATAAAATGGTATTGTCATGTGCTTAAATTTCTGCACAATCGAAACAATTGCACAATCAAATCAACAATGTATCTATAATTGTAGTGTAGGGTTTGGTCAACCGATTGTAACTGGATGTGGTTGGATTGAGATAGTAGGCACAAGTTAGAGAACTCACTGCTTTATTGACACGCACAAACACATAGACATAAAATTAGAGACAGACAAATTTTGTATTTAAAGACAATTAATTATAGATTTGGGGAAGGACTCCCACTTCTGGGCCGAAAAACACAAAACTCGAAAAAGAGCAGGATGCGCAAAATATACTTCCACTGTAAACCGACTGTGAGAGTCTGTAGATCCAGCTGATCATTTCTCTTGAAAGCCACAGAGGCACAAGGGCACTCTTACACCTGCGTAGGTTTGGTTTGTCGCTCTACAGTCATCTTGTGCACTTCACTAAACAGACCGGGACCTACAGTTTAAAGTGGATTCGAACCACCTCAAACATCCATGGCACCGCCGGGACTCGAAATCGAAACCTGTGGTACCCAGCACAAGATAAAACCTGCGTAGGAGGAAGCATAGTTACACAATATAAAAAAAATGGGACAGATAAAAAAAGCTTTTGAATGCAAATTATACCAGCTTATATTATTATTGATACTAAATAAAGAGCAAAAATAAATTTTTTGTATAGTTTTTAAAATAGTAAATTAGCAATGTCTTAATTTTTAAACATTTAATTGTTAGACATTGTAATTTTGTTAATGTTAGACATTGTAATTGTTAGACATTTAACCTCTATTAAAAGATAAATGGACCAAGAACATTAGCTGTTTTCCAATTTAACAATTGTCATGTTTGAAATTTTTCTTTTCTTTTATAAAGGAAAGAAAACCAAATTAAATAAATTAGTGAATATTTTAAAGTAAACCGAAAACAATTCTGTGTTTTTAAATTTTCATATGAAATTAAGGTAATAATGTGCTATCCATTTTTGGATTATATCGTAGAATTTATTTATTTTTCAGGAAAATAAATATGAAGGGAAATTTCTCAAATTTAATATAATGCTTCAAACAACAATAAGAAGACATAATTAAATTAGATTTGGAATAAATAGTCGATTCGAAAACTCTTCAAAATAATATTCGTCACTGTTTCAATTAACTGATCAAACAAACTGAAATAATTTTTTTTTAAATATTTATTTGAAAATGTAGTAGAAATATTATTTTCATATTTTTCAAAATTATACTTGAAGATTATGATTTATAAAAATATATTTTAATGTTTCCATCAAGAAAAATAAAATGTAAAAGTTCATTGAAAACAATATTAATGTAATTGTGCAGTCAAATATTTTTTCTTAAAATTTAAATAATAAGCATTTCTATTTCTGTCATCTTTATTTAATTTCACTTAAATTTTAAATTGTCATCAAAGTAAGAGCACATGGCTTTTCACTTGTTCCCACTTATAACGACTTTACAGATAGTAAAAATGCATTGCTTAAAAGTACAATTAATGATCAAATTCTATTCTATTTTAACAAAAATGATTTACCGAAGAAGAAAATAGTAATACTACTAATAATAATAATAATAGAATTTGTAATAAAGTATAATTCATTAAATTTATAATTTATAAAAAGTATAATTTATTAAATTTCAAAATGAAAGATGCAGAAAATTATAAAGCAAATTATTTTTAAGCCATCCAATAGCACATTAGTATTAAAAAAGTAATCTCTTTAAATTATCAGTAAATAAGATTTTTCTACTCAATCTCTTAATTTTAAAAACGACTACATGGCTCTATATAAATGGGATTGCAAAGTATCGAGAATCATGTAAGGTTAAATTTTCAAAATTTACAGATTAATTAAATTTTTTCACGGTTTATTGCATTTCAAAGTCTCAATTTTCTGGACTGAAATGGCAAATAAAAATTCCGAACTTTAACACACAAGGAAATGCATCATTTAAAAATAATTAAT
>BPLR01018202.1:0-62339 GCA_021605095.1 Caerostris extrusa | reverse complement strand
CTCATTACAATGTTTCAATTTTCATTTTTTATGGAGATTACAGCTTTTATAATTCTGCATTTATAATTGAGAGAATGCTTCAAAAGAAGTGGTCATTGTTTTTGTTTGTCGCTCTATGGTCTTTAGAATGAACACTTTTGGGCTAATTAGTCTGAGACCTAAGCAGCTTAACATGGATTCCGAATCCTTCACAGACAGCCAGGCCACCACCAGGATTCGAACCTGAAGCCTGTGGGTAGCAAGGCCAGAGAGCAGGCTATAATTGACTATCAGGCTGCCAAAGAGGATATGAGTTAAGTTCAACTGATGTTCTAACTTCTTCATTGGCGCAACAGTCATATGGTGGGCCAAGACCGTCTGCATACTAGCATATTTCGGAAACAGGAAATGTTTTTATTTTTAATTGTGTAGGGTTATCAGCTCTACATCGAATTCTCTACAGTCATATTAGACCCAAGACCTTTAGTTTAAAGTGGATTTCGAGAACCAGTACAAGCATCCGTGGTACCACCAGGGCTCAAACCCAAAACTTATGGCACAGAGCGCTAATCCTCGACAATCAGTATTATATAAACATTTAAATAAACTGAAATAATTTAAAATAAATAGCTAAGATCACTTAATAAAAAAAAAAAAAAAAAGAAAATCTGAATAGATTGAAAAGGCAATTACCAAAGAAAACAAAATTGTATAAATTTTAACCGTATCATTTAAATTTCTAAGTTAAATACAGATGAAATGCCAAAAAGTTGGAGGATTGAAAATTTTCGATTTTACTAGTAAGAATAAAAAGAGTAATTGAAAATAATTCTTTTTTATTAAAAAAAAATACGTTAAATATAATACGTATTTTAAAAATGTTAACCCGAGAATGAATTTTCCTTGTTAAAATAAGTTTAAATGATTTCTAGAAGTAAAATGAAATTAAAAATATTATTGTAGTATGATTAAACCCAAGTGCTACTAATTATGAAAACTATTAGTTTATATAAAAGAGAAAGTTAGTTTATATAAAGTTTATTGTTATCTTAATTTAAATTTTTTACCATTGAATATAAATACATTTTCCATTATACAAATGAAAAAAAATTTCAATTTTTTTTTTTTTGCCATGTTTTCCATATTTTTAAATATTCGAAAGTAACACTAAATTTTGACATTTTCAAACAAGAAATGTATAAACGGATTCTCATTTAAAAATGACATTAATAAAATGTAAACTTATTATTTAATAAATTATATAGATATATGGTACTAAAAGTATTAAAGAAAATAAATCGACACGTATTTAAACTACATTAAAGATTTTTCATAAGTGCATATTTTTTTTATATTATCAATTTCGATACATAGATTCTAGATTTCAAAAATTTCCCACATTATTTCTATTTTTCGAAATTTAATTGTTATTTCAATATTATCATGAATTAATATTATGAATAAGATTAAATTAGATTACCCAGCATTCGAGATCAACAAACGCCACTTTTAATATACTGTGGAATTGAAATTTATCAATATCTTTTAAGTTTTAAATAAAAAAAAAATTAAACTAATTATTATTGTTAAAATATTTACATACCTTAATCACTTTTTTTCAGAAGCAGCATAGATTAATCTTTTAGAAAAAATAGTTGAGATAAAATTTTAAAAAAGAGCCAAATTCTATTAAAAATATTAAAATTTTAATAGATATTAATTGTTTCATTTTAGTAAATAATAATACATAATAATAATAACGATAATAAAATGAATTTCTAGAATGTTTTTAGACAAATACAAATTAAAAAAAAAAAAATTAGTTTGTTAATGTAAATACTTTTTATTTTAAATTTAATTCCTCTATGGTTCTTTTTAATTTAGCATTAATACGAATACATTTCAAAGCAATTTTTCAGTTTGTGTAATTAAAAACAAAAAATGCTTTTTATGTAAAATTATTGTTAAATTCCTATAATTAAGTAACTATTTTTAGTTCATTAATAGTTTTTATAAAATCTGTACTTAAATTACTTAATTTATTGTATTAAATTATTCTATTCAGTAAAAATATGTTTCTACTGTTGGAGCATTGATTTTTTATATTGATTTACATAAAATCTATATTAAATTATAATAAATGATGAAAACGTAAGGTGAATTCAAAATTTCCATTTTCTTTATAATAATAAAACATATTTTAATCTTTACTGCATTGTATTTTAGTTAAACAAGCAAGATAAATCTTTCTTTTTATGTCTAAAATTTATTGGTTTTCAATGAAAATAAATTCACTGGATTGACGCAATTGGGTAAATAATGCTAAACTAATAATGAAAATTAAATTAACCATTAGTTATCTTTCATCAATAATTGTTTTTATAAATATTATTTTAAAATGACATCGCCTGCTTTTCGTAACTTAGCAGGAGGTACAATCAATTTGAGAGAGAAAAATTCCCTACTTTCTTTAAATTTTGAGTGTTCCATGATTTCACCTTCTATTAACTCACAGTCTCTCTATATATATCTTGTTCAAATTTTCAATCGTTCATAAAATACTTTTTATTCATCCACTCAAGTTCAACACATTTTTTTGAACTTGTACTGATGGCACTTGATGTTAATACAGTTTTTTTCAAATATTAATTCAGTAATTAAATTTAATTAATTAGCTTTAGTTTTTTTAGATTGAAGTTACATGTAATGTTCAATAGATGGCGCCAGATGAACTTAAAAAAATGAATGAAAATTATTTATAAAGCTTTTTCTGTATTATAGTGAAAAAAAGTACGTATTGACTTAAATTTTTTTATATTACTTATTTAATTAATTATATGTAGTAATAAATATGTAGCACCCTTCCTTAACACAATACAGAATCATTTCAAGCCTCTCTTTATGGCAACAAATCCCATGTTCCTTTTTATTTTCTGCCATTTTAAAAGATGGCTATTTCACAAAATAATAATAATAAACTACACAACCAAATCTTTCACTCAAAATTCGATCAAATGATAACGTCGGGATATGGCTACTACCCCTGGTTGACCCAGTTATGGGAACGAAAATAGTCCCTAAAAAAGAGAAAATTTTATCCCTTTCCTTACCGCTGGGCAAATGCCTCGTAAATTATGAAGGACGAAGGCATCCGTACTCCACATAACGCTTTTTCGCCCCTTCCCAGGAAAATCAACATAACTCGAGCCAATGTCATTACAGGGCCCCGAGTCCATCAGAATGGGTAATGGGCTCACGTAGGCCGCGGACCATAAGTGGTCAGTTTTCGCAACACTTTTTGTGATGTAATGGAGAAACCAGTGCCATACATCAAGGGCCTTTGTTAACGTCCGGTGCTGAAAGCGGGTTTTTCAGTAAATCTTGGCCCTTAAGACGTTTTACAGGTTTGCCCTGTTGCCGGGGCTGATTGCTTGGAGTACTTAATTTAAAAAGATACTCGCAATATGTTTGGAATAGGATGCAGTTTGTTGATTAATTGAAGAGTAATATCGTGCAAAGTTCGGCGAATTGACTGATATTTCTAAATAATCCCTTAGGGCGAATTCTTAAACGTTTACTCGCTTATAGACGAAAAAGCTAATGATAATAGAAATAATGAAACGACAATAATGACATGATAAGAATATACATTTTTGGGAAATTCACTCAGTATGTCAGTTTCGGGCTACTTACGGACTACATTTATTATTGGTATTTTATATTGAAGTATTTAAGAAGCTCTAATCACGACACACCATTCAGATACAGTTACATTTACTTAGAAATAGTATTATATAATGTACAGAAATCTTCGTAATTATCTTCAATAATAAAAATACTATTTTTACAATTTAAAAACTATTATAATACATACTACGTATTAGAGTTATGTATTTCATAATCTGTACTCTAGTAATAGTAGTTCAATTTGTATGTGTCAAGTTTCTGGCCAATTACGGACTACATCTATTACTTGATATTTTATGTTGAAGTATTTATTAGAAGTAATAATGACACACCATTCAAAATGATTACATTTACTTAGAAATAGCATTATATAATCTACAGAAATTTTCATAATTTTATTTCAGCAATAAAAATGCTAGCTTTTACAATTTAGAACTATTATAATACATAATCTAACATATAGTTCTCTCGTGTATGCCAAGTTTCCGGCCACTTACTGACTACATTTATTACTTGATATATTATATTAAAGTATTTATTAGCAGTAATCATGACACACCATTCAGACGGTTACATTTATTTTTAAAAATGGTATTATATAATCTACAGAAATTTTCTTTTTTGCAATTCTCTTGCAATAATAAAAAAATTCTATCTTTATAATTTAAAACTACATATTTTAATACATACTTTAATACGTTGTTTTCTCGTGTATAATAGCTTCAAGTTTACGGACAACATCAATTACTTGGTATTTATATTGAAATATTTATTAGCAGTAATCATAAGACTGCGTCTTATGATTCACATCATTGGCAACAGCCCCATGGTGGGCCAAGGCCGTCTGCCTGATGGCAGATTTCGAGCCATGAGATGTTGTCTTTTTATGGTGTAGGGGTTGTCAGTCCTACGCCCAATGGTGTCTTATGATTACTGCTAATAAATATTTCAGACGATTACATTTACTAAGAAATAATATACAATCTACAGAAATTGTAATAATTCTTTTCAATAACAAAAATACTATATTTAATATCACACAATTTAAAATATTATAATATTTACTTTTTAAAAGATTATTCTATTGAGTATTGTAAGAAGGATAAAAAAAAGCAAAAATGCAACTATTCGAATGATATCGGTTGAAGTCGTGGTCGAATATTTTAAAAAAGGTAGAAAAATTAATTTTTTTCGTCGTTTTATTATATTTTATTTATTTCATATCACTAGCAATTTACGGAGCCAGAAAAATAAAGCCACAATAAACATGCAAATATTAATAATGTTTCTATATATATGAATTATAAATTACAAATATTTCATATATATATATATATATATCTGGCAAGCTGTTTCTTAGCATCTTATATAATACTAGAAAAGAGTAGACCAAGATATAAAATTGTAATTTTCTTTAATTTTAAATCAGTTTTCTTAGTGAAATTTATTTATAGAATCCTTAAATGCCTCTATATAATGAAATACTTTCCTTTATTTCGAAAAGGCTTCACTTAAAATTGTTAAACCAATTTAAGAATTATTCAGTTGTGACCGAGTATGTCAATTCAGCTCTTACTTAAACAGATTTAATCTATGTTCAACAGATCTGGAATCATCTTGATAAAACTCTTGTTTTAATTGGTCTAGATTTGAACATCCTACAAAAATTTTAAGAAAAGAACTGATACTACACAAAAACAAAGGCCACCAAACTTTTGTCAATTCATTACTAAGAAGCTTGTTTTTACTGACTTTTGTACTTTTGTCAATTTTTACTTTAACGTTTCTTAAATCTTTTTCCTCTGTCTTTTCATTTTATTTCTTTTTTGTTATTGATTTGCTTGCTACTCTGTAAATCTGGTGTGATACTTTTGTGGTATAAAAGGATTCATTATAATTTCCAATTAAAAAAATGGCCGCCTTGATATCATTTAATGCAATTTTTTATCTGCTTTCATTGTTGAAGAATTATGAACATAATAGTTTTACATTGGATTTTAATTATTTCTTGTAATCATTTAATTTATTTAAAGAAAACTAATAAATTGTTAACGTAATTTTTATCATTACATCTTGAGGATTTTAAAATTCCATTTTCTCTGTAATTATTATTCTAACTTACAATATTTTCCAAACGATATTGTATTATAGAATAAAAATATTATAATGCGAATACGCGAGTAGGGTCTCGCCTTCACTGTTAAAGTATTATGTATAATAATATATTACTTGGATTTTAATTATTTCTGCAATTATTATAATTATAGAAATAATTAAAACTAATGTAAAACTATTATGTACATAATAATTTAATGAATTATGTACATTTTAATTTAATAAAAACTGATCCCAGTATATGTTTGCCTCCAAGAAATTAAACTGATGAATATATTTAAGAATAATTGCTGTAAAAAAAGTATATATATAAAAAAAATGAAAGAAGAGGAAAATTAAAAAAATAATTTTATTTGATAAGGAGTACAATTAAAATATAATTTTATTTTGATCAATATTTTTCACAATTATGCTTTTTCGTTATTAATAAATGATTTTTTTTTGTCGAAACTATAAATCAATTTTTTAAATGAAATTATATTTCTATGAAGTAAAAAGGTTTCTCTGCATTTTACAAAAATCTATAGCATATTGATTATAAACAAAAATTATTCATTATAATAACTAATAATAAATTTATTACATATGAATATTTTAAAAATAAGCAAAAGGTCCTAAAAATACTTTGTTACTTAATCTACATAATGTTTTTACATTCGTTAAACCATTAAATTTTGCAGGATTGAACTTTTAATGTTTGTGTTCTACACTAGAAAAACAAAATTCTTGAATAATTTTAAAATGAAACTAATATTATTTAATTTCTTGATAGTCAAATGGTAATGGTTTTTAACTCATTAAAACTAATAATTTAAAAATATTTAAGACAAAGGATTCCTTTTATTATTAATTAAAAAATCCATAACTTTTTGTAACATTAATGTAATGTTCATTTGCTCAATTTCGGCAATTATAGTAAAAAAAAAAAAAAAAAAAAAAAAAAAAAAAAAAAACTAAACAAATATAGGAGATAATTCTGAAATTTTTTTTACAGTTGTTATCATATCCCCTCATAAAAGGAGGGAAGAGGGTGCAGCTTGGTTCTGATGGAGCACCCGTAGGTATAAGCCTGACTTCTGCTCCGTGACGCTCTTACAGTCATATGGAGACCGGGACATACGGCTTAAAGTGGATTCCGAACCACTGCAAACATCCATGGCATCTCCGGGACTCGAACCCGAAACCTATGTGCGCTAGAGCGCTAGACCGCGCCATTCAGGCCGAAATTTTTAGAGTAAAAACTATATAATTTTTTTCTTGATAAGCAATAAAATAAAATAAATTTAATACAAAAATTATTTAAAATTAACAAAAATACAGTTTCTTTTTAAAAAATTATTTGAAATTTTTGTTTTTCTGGTATAGACCATAAACATTAAAAAGTTTCCAGCTTCAAAAAATTTATAGTTTAAAGAATGTAAAAGAGTTATTGTAGATTAAGTAAACAAATTATTTTTAGAGTTTTTTTGCGTATATTTTAAAAATATTCATACGTAATAAATGTATTTTTAATTTCTAGTAAGAAATAAGAGATTCTATCAAAAATTTTTTTTTTTTTTTTAAACTGCGTTAGAGTTACAAAATAATTTATGTTAATTCACATTTTAGACGGGATCCTTTAATGTCAGTTTTTAAATTATTTTTATATTTTAATTGTCATTAGTTAATTATAAACAATTCTTCTTTTATTTATTTTTTCTTAAGTATTAATATTATTTTTTTTTTAATTTACAAATAATTCGAATGTATATTAGTGGAAGAAATTAATTTGACATTAGTATTACCTTATTAAAATTTTTTTTTTTCATTTATATTATATATTTTTCTATTACAGAAACATTTAGAAGAAACACAAATTAAATTAATACAAAAATTAAAAATGTAACACCTGTTATAATTTTGATTTCATTTTAAACCAAAAAGTCATCTAAATAGAAATGTTTATATTTTTAAATTATGGAATAAATGAATAATTTAAATGCTAATAAAAGTGAACGTTATAATGAACCAAATTTTGTTATATTTAACAAATTTGAATTAAAATTGCATAGATTTAATCAATAAAGGAATAATTTTCATGCAATTCTTACAATAAAAAATGCTAAAAATGATATTGTTATGATTTAAAATGAGGTTACATTTTTAAAAAATGATGCTTGGCAACGTTAAAAAAGAATAAGTTTTTAAAAATAATAATCGTTAAAGTTAAAAAAAAATTATAGATTTTAATGTAAAAATAAATCTGAATGTTTAAAATTTAGCAATTGTTAGGATTAAAAAAATAATAATCACTAAAAAATTACAAATATATTGCTAAAATTAAAAATATTTAAAAAATGCTTGAAAATATTGAATTTTTAAAAAATAAATTTTAGATTATTTTTTTATTTTGAAAACAACTAAAATTACTTTTAAATCTGTTTAAAATAAATATATATCGTGGAATATTTTTAAAGATTCATTAAATAAGGATATTAAATTATTTTTAAATAATATCCTTATTTAAGTAATATAATTATTATTAAACATTTTTTTAAACTTAAAAATTGTACATTGTAAAGATTATTTTATTTATCATATTTTGAACACATTTTTACATTATTTTAAATCTGTTTAAACAAAGTAGAATTACACAATAAATATTTTTAAAATGAATAAAATGTATTTTTTACTGCTCTTAAATATTAAGAATTGTTATATTTAATATTTTTAATACTTAATATGTTTATGGTTTTATATTTGTTTTGCCTTAATTGTAGACAGCGCATGATTGGATTTAACCGTATTTAAATTATAAAATAATTTGAAACATATTTTGTTTTTAAAAAATTACATTACATTGCAATAATTAAAAAAAATTTTCGATGATATGTTTTACTCCTAAATCATTTTAGCTGTAATAAAAAAATTCCAGAAATGTACGTTTATTAGACTAATAAATTTATAATAAAATATAGTATACCTTATTTGATACCGACTTCCAGTAGGTATTATAAACAGAATTATTTGTATAAAAATCATTTTATAATTCTTATATTCTTACAATTAAAAATGCGTTTTTAAATTTTTGAAAAAAAAATGCAAAATTAAATACACACGTGCTTTATTTAGTTTTTTTTCAACGTAAAGGATCGAAATTAGATGCTAAATTATCATAATTTTTCAATTTCTTCTATTAGCTCACATTCTCCTATGTATATCTTGTTCAAATATTCAATCGTTAATAAAATACTTTTTATTCATCCACTCAAGTTCAAATACATTTTTTTAACTTGTAGTGGATGACACTTGATGTAAATGCAGTTTATTCAAATATTAATTCATTCATTAAATTTAATTCATTAATTTTAGTTTTTCTTAGATTTAAGTTGTATATATCTACCAATAGATGGCGCCAGATAAACTTAAAATGAATGAAAATTATTTATAAAGGACTTTCTGCAATATAGCGAAAAAAAGAAGGTGTTGACTTTAAAAAATTTGTTTTTATACTACTTGTTAAGAAATCCTTTCTCCGGAATACTAGTATAGCAAGATTTTATTAACTGACGGAGAAAACATAAAAATCTCGATTGTTATTTATGTATTTCTATGAGAGTCGTGAATCTTATACTAAGAAATCTTATTCGTGATTATTCGTGAATCTTATACTAAGTTATTATCATATTTACACATGATAATAACTATTCACGAATAACTAAATTTGTAACCATGCTTCCTCTTACGGACTGGCAGACCCTGTGACGTTCCGCAGAAATGATCAGTTGGCCTACAGATTCTCACCCAGAGAGGAAGTATATTTCGCTCACCCTGTGGTGTAATCGAAATACCGTTATCCTATAAGTACCGGGTTTTTGACTTTGAAGTGGGTATTCCTTACACGAATCTATAATTATCTGTCTTTAAACTGTGTCAAGTATTATATGCCTAATTGTATGCTTTTGGTGTTTGTGCGTGTGTCAATAAAAACTAAGAGTTCAATAAAACTGCGCCCAACATGTGTCTCAAGTATCTCAACCTAACCACAACCAGTTATAAACTGGTTGCCTACGTATACATTACAAATTTTAATTTTGAATTAATGAGCAGTTTAATATTTTAATAAAGTATAAATACATTTTTATTTATTCAATTAAATCTATTCGTAAAAACATTTTCGCTTAAAAAGAATTATTGATTCCCCTATCAGTTTTTAAGAATAAACGGGAAAACTTTCATTTTAATAATTAAAACGAGAATGCAGTTCTATAAAATTGTCAAATTTTTTTTTAATTATAATTTTTCTCCAAACTGAGGACTTTAGATTGGTTTCGTAAAAATGCCAGCTGTGATTTTCGAACTGGAAGCAACTCATCCACCTGCCCCATTCACCTGTGGCCAATGAGGTACTTTCCATCTGTTACCACAGAGAGAGTTTTCGTTAATAAAGGGTTATCAGATAACGTCGCTAAAACTCATGTGGGATGATCTCAATATCTCCAATTAAAAATGTAAATTCTTTCTTACAAAAATGTAAATAAAATGAATGTAAAATTATTCTAACACTAAGAAAAGCTCACAATTGCAAATCGCATATTATATTGATATCTCAGTTCGCGTAATTCAGAATTCATGGGGAAAAAAAAATCGCATAAAAATTAATTTAAGTGTACAATTAATACTGTTGACTTCAATTGAGTGATCCGTGGAAGTGAACAATAAAGAGAAATACAAATTTCAGTGCTTTACTATTTTCATCAATTTGAAAAAAATGCTGTTGTTATTGTTTATCCCCCTTGTTTAAGATCCTAAACCAGGCCCGAAAGACCATGTCGCATTAATAAATCTAAAGCAATCTCCATCATTCAATAGCTGGCCCACGGAGGTGCCAATATAATCAATGATATGAGAGGGATAAGCAATGACAATAGGCTTAAAGGCTCGTGCCCGCCGAAGCGAAAAGCGTTGAAGATTCACGTCGAGCGAGAAAAATTTTTTTCCACCAGTTCACACCGAAACGTCTGCAGTCGCTTTAGGTCTAGTGAAATTCAGTTACTCTACTAGATGGCAGATCTACTATTGGCTCAATCCAAGTCACATGACGCGGCAAGTATATGAGAGTTGAAAGTTGGGCAACTTCAAGCGGTAGGTTTCAGGCGATCGCAAGTGAGGCTAGTGATTGGTCAAATCTTGTCGCTTAAATCTTCTCGCCTCGGTGGGCACGAACCTTAAGTCTTCACATTCCCGTTGAAGGTTAAAGCTCCTTATGTGGCCAATCCTTAGCATAGACAAAGCAGTTTGAGCAAATCTTGAGCAAGTGCACTGCAAGGACAATCCAGGGTACTTGGCGGCACACCAGTCATGCTTGGGTGGAATTTTCCAAGTGGTATTTACTTTGGCCGGAAATAGGAATGTACTTCAGAAGCTTGCAAATCGAGGAAGGAGAAAGTTCTCTATCCCCCTGGCAAGCAGAACAGCGTTTCCATATGTACCCACATGGGAGGGAATCCATTGCAAACATCCAAAAGGCGGGTAAGTTGGCTCTGTGTGGGCCTTTCTGAGCCAAGGTAGCCAAATTGGTAATATCCTTACCCAACTTATCCATCCAAGATGCGCGGCCAATCCAAAAATGGTGGAAAAATAAGATCTGATAAATTAAATTTTTTTTTTAAATTTTAAAAGATTAATAACTCTTCTACGAATAAAAATAAAATGTAATCACCAAACTATTTCAGAGTTTCATTCTACAAATTTCATCTATAATGCATTCCGTCGGCCTTCTTTCATTTGACCTCCACCACCAAACGATCTACTATATGTAAGAGACAAAGCGGTTAATCCAGACACCATAACACCACCACAGTGATCTTCATTGATTAAGGTGACGACAACCCTTTTCCAACAAAGTTCGCCAAGTAATAACCCACTAACTAAAAAGAGGTTAAAAAAAAAAAGAAAAGAAAGTAGAAGCATTTCTTTTTTAAGTAGAAACTTTCACCACAAACTTTTGTATGATTCAAAAATCACACATTCTTTCTCGGCGATGAAGATAAAAATTAAAACAAAAGAACAAGAAAGAAATTACGAGAAAGGGCAGAAGGGAGGAGGTAGAGAGTGACGAGGGATGGAAGGGGGTGTAAGACAAGATTACGATATCAGCCAAAACTTCGTCATCACGTCACACAGCTTAAAAGATCTCATTACCAGTTATATTTCTGCCACCCCCCTCATCCCATTTTTCTTTTTTTTTTACTTTCTTCCTATTCCTGTCATGAGCGTGTTTGAAGATAAATTCGATGATTATCGTATTTCCTAAGACCTTCTGTTTTTAAAAGAGGTGAGATCTTTGTATCTTGGTTGTTCTCGGGCTTCTTCTTTGATGATGAGAATGGTGGAAATATATACTGTGTGGGGTGGTGCTGCCACCCTTTTCTCTTAGGCACCCTTCCCCTCCCATCTTCTTTCCAGAAGGTTCGTGTCAATAATACACGGTCAAAGCCAGAACGTGAGGCGACCGTGGAATGCGATCCAGAAGTCATCCATTTCTTAATTCTGTCGCCATTTTTTGTGTTTCTCTCTCGCCAACACTCTTTTGTGTTTCCCTTTTTTCCCTTTTCTTTCTTGTTGTAGCAATGACGTGAGTCGGATATTGCACTTTTGTCTTAATCAGGGTAGATTTTATTTGGGTCACCTGATTGGGATGGATGCCGAGTACATGATCAGAAAGGGCAATTTACAAACTGGACTTCAATCGCCATTTTTTTTTCCCTTCTCTCCCTTTGATTGAGCTTATGAACAACATCTTTCTTCGAAAAAATATGTCGTATCTTACTTCATATGTTAAATCGTATTTTCTTTTCTTTTTTTTCTTTTTAAAACAAAATTTTTTTCCTCTTTGTATAGTTTATAACCATTTCGAATACTTAAGTGTATGATTTGTATCAAGAAAATAAAGTTTAATCCCAAGTTTATGCGTTATTCAAAATAATTTAATAAACTTTGAATAAACTTTTATTACAATTCTACACGTTAAATTAACATTGAGACCTATGGCCGAGTGACTAGCACCCTGGCGCTCGGTGCCACAAGTTTAGGGTTCGAGTTTCAGCGGTGCCATGGTTGTTTGTAGTGGTTCAATATGCACTTTTAAATCGTAGGTTCCGGTTTAATATGACTGTTAGGCGTAGGGCTGACAACCCCTACCCTAAACCCTGTAAAAAAGAAAATATCTTCCAGTAGGCAGACGGCCTTAGCCCACCATCAAGATAATGTGCCAATGAAGAAGAAGAAATTTACACTAATATTAATAATATTGAATACAACGAATGGAATACAATATATTTAGTAACGTTTTCAATTTAACTTACAAATATTTCTGATAGCGAAAATAATAATAGCAAGTTTTCTTTTAAGTTAACCTTAAAACGCTACAAAACTGACTAAACAAAGTGAAAATTGAAAAGTTTTCCTTTCATTTTTATTGCTATGATTTCTAAAGTTTTATTTCTAAAGTCTTTCTATGACTTGAAAAATTGTAAATATACGTTCTATAGTAGGATCAACTTCCATAATATTCTCCGATAAGTTTATATTATGGAAGTTGCTAAGAATACAATACTAATACAATAGTTAAAAAATATAATTTCAACCAATCCATTAATTTTTTACTCACTCAGCTGTTAACTCTACACAGTCGACCTCTTTATTTACCCTATTTATCGACCTGTTGATTTACACGTCAACAAACTAACAAATCATAGAAATGGATTTTAACATTAAAGTTCACAAACGTTCATTGCATATTCGTACATACATATAATAAACTTCATGGCTTAGATGCTGAAAGGCAAATATAATGCTAAGTTTACATTCTCGTCGAATCCAGATACATATATATACAACATGAGATCCCCGAAAACCTGAAATATCATATAGCATAACTTTAATTTAAAAAAAAAAAATTAAAACCGTACTATAGTGAATTCAGGCTATTCAAAGCCAGAGATATTGATATTATACAAAGTATATAGAAACAAGTGAAAAAAGGGTTGTCCAGAAAATCAGAAAAAAATCATAAAAATTATGTATACTACCCAAAGTATAACTTTATCAAGGAATACTCAGCCTTAGGATGCCACAAGATGTGTTATATCTGATTGTTATATGACTACAACCAAATCAAAACAAATATTACCACATATTTCAAAGATATGGAAGATCCAAAAATCATTCCTCTTAGAAATGGTAAGGAACATAGCTAATAATTAACAATATATATATATATATATATATATATATGTGTGTGTGTGTGTGTGTGTGTGTGTGTGTGTGTGTGTATGTGTGTATATGTGTATAAGACAAAAAAATACAGAAAATGTAATAACACTACAAAAAAAGAGAAAATGTTGGTTTCAATAAAATAGCCATAAAAAATAATATTCACCATTCATAAATTTTTATGTGTGATACACTACTGTGTCCAAAAAGTAAGACCAATTTTCAATTTAAAATTCCGGGGCTTATGGAATTTCAATTTCATTGTCCTTGACATCTGTGTGAAATCTGACGTCAAAATATTCATTAGTGTTTGAGTTACGCTTGGCTTTATGAGACGCTAAAAATGATTCCGCGATTTTTGAAATGTCTGAATGAATTGAGCAAAGAACTTGCGTTAAATTTTGTTTGCGAAAATGTATAGAATGTTCCAGAAGGCATTCGATGAGCATTCCTATATCGGAAAGAAATATTTACAAGTGGAATAAACAGTTCAAAGAAGGCAGAGAACGCGTTGAAGACGAAGAGCCCTCTGGTCGACCATCAACCTCAATCGACGAAGCTCACGTCCAAAATATTAAAGATTTGGTGCTTGCAAACCGTCAGTTTACAATTAGAGACCTTGCTGATGATGTTGGAATTTCAAAAGGATCGGTCAATTCCATTTAGGTCTCAAACGCGCCTCAAAGGCCCAAAACGCCAAAAATGAAACCCATATCATTCCACAACCCCGTATTCAAACCGTGCGACTTCTGGCTATTCCCTAAACTCAAACGACCACTCCGGGGACACCGTTTTGAGTCGATTGAGGCGATTCAATGTGAATCGACGTGCGATTTGAAGGCCTTACCTACCGATGACGTTTTAGCATGCATTGAGGATTGGAAAAAAGGTTGGCATAAGTGCATTGTGTCCGGAAGGGATTACTTTGAAGACGATGAAATAAATTTGGAAGAATAAATAAAGAGTTTTTGAAAAAAAAAACTTTCTTTGGCCTTTTTGTTACTTTTTGATGATGCGTAACATTATGATACATAAATACAAAGAAAATAATTTAGGAGCACTGCATATGATATACATAACTGTAATATGAAATAATAAAAATGGTAATAAATTGTGACAAAGACAGTATAGAAAAAAAAGGAATAATTCAGAAAAAAAAAAGTCCTCTATGAATTTAACTGAGACCTCCCCACGATGGAGATGGGCAACAACTCTTTAATTCATTAAAAATTTTAATAAAAAGAAGTAAAAAAGACTCAAGACCATTTTTTATCAGCTAAATTCACTTGGCTTCGACAAAATTCTTCAGAAGCTTCCAGGTTGGCTACATACACATGCATACATATAGTGTGTGCATGCGATTGTGTTTCCATGTTCTTATACCCAAAAAATTATTGATACAAAAGGTTTACTTTTTAAATTTTACATGTTTAATCAATTTGTGGATATTTAAATAAATTCAAATAAACATGTCATGAAAATAGTAATTTTCTATTTTGTACAATTTCTAGGCAAATTTGTATGTCGTTTTCAATAAGTTGACCAAAATATATTCGTCGTAAAAGCACAACAACCATCCAATGAAACTGTACTGCTATAATCAGCAACACGTATAAATAAACACAATTTGGCATTGCAACCTTCATTTCTTGCAGATTAAATTAGGACAGCATATGCTTTCATTTAACAATGTTGCAAAATCATATCTGAATAAAGTGAAAAAACAAAAATAATTTGCGCACCCCAAACTACATCGCATTCTAAGAAAAAGTCTAAATCTATGAGCATTGCGTGACTTGTGGTTCCTACTTACCATGATAAATGATACACGGTGCCACTACAGCTATAAAGCATTAAATTTCACCCGTTACAGCTAACGCCTTCGCAAGGAAACGACACAGTCGGCTTTATTTCCTATTTCTTCAACTGAAGTGAATGGAGTTGTGGGCAGGTGACGCGCCGACTCATCTATTCGGACCAACTTGCATTATTAAAAAGTTGGGGACAACTGTGCAAATTTAAAATTACTATAGTTTCCAAGGCTACGACACGAAAATAGCTCATGAAAAAAGCATTTTTTTTTAACCTTGAACTGCGAGGATCATCATTTTTACAGTTTCAGAACGAAATATTATTAATTGGTTTTAAATTGAATATTTTGTTATGTGGTACGCAACCTCAATTGATGGAATAGTGAATATCATTAATGAATGTTTGATGCTTTTTGCAAATATGGCCGAACTTTTGAGCTTTAAGAAAATATTTTTTTTTTTTTTTTTTGTTGGAAATGAAAGTTAATAGGGTAATTTATTCAAATTTAAATCAGTTAATAAATTTAGATCATGAAAAATGAAATTTAAACAAAATGAAAATTTATTTGAAGGGCATATGTCTATGATTTAAAATGTAATTTTATTTCCAATTCAGAGTCTGTGTTTTGTGATTTATTCATAAATTATAATAGCTTAATAATTTATAAAGCGAATAAATTGATTTCTGAACTATTAAGATCGTAAAATTTTTTCAGATTTTAAGAAAGTAGGAAATAAATAGATATAAGCCTCTATTAATGTTTTAACTAAACAACAGTAAATTCGAAATAAAAATACTTCATGACCATACATAGCATTTCATAGCAATATAATTTAAAGTTATCATTTAAAAGTATCGTTTAAGAACAATAACTGATGATATAATGGCTAGCGTTCTGGCTTTTGGTGCATGAGTGTTTGTTAGTGGTTCTACGTTAAACTGTAGGTCCTGGTCTAATTAGCCTAAAATGTGTAAAAAATTACCGCAGAGCGATAACCCAAATTAATTAAAAGATAACTGATATTGTAAAACTGTTTTTCTGTCAACAGATTTACTGTCAAAAACTGAAAGAAAATTATAAAAATCAGAATCAAAACTGAAAAAAATTTTTTTAAAATTCAATGCCGAAACATATTTGAATATTTTAAATTTATAAAGCTTTTTAATTCAAATGTAATTTATAGATTAAAAAATTCTGCAATCAATTGCATAAAATGTAATTTGAATATTGGATAATTGTATATTTGATTTTAGTTTATAAATTGTAAATTTAATTTTTTCAAAAATAACATTAATAATCTGATATATAATTTCTTTTAATTAATTTTTTTTTAATAAATATAAATAATTGTTTTTTTTTTGTATAATTATAAAATATAACAAAATTGCTTCATGGCATAAAAATTTTTATATCCAAAATAAATTATATACATATAAAAGAATCAAATTTTGTCACAATCAAATAATGTAATAGATTAATCAAATGATAATTTTAATTTTAGTAATAGTGTCAGTTGTTATAGATGAATTTATTATTTACTTTAGAAGAATTTATTAATCGTGTTTTAGATGAAATGATTTTTATTAGTTTGTGTAAATGTTTTTTTAACTATGGTTTCAGAACTTTTTGATTTAATTAAAAATAATTATTTATTAGATAAATTTCAACTTACTCATTTAAAAAACAATGGCATTCAATTTAATCAGACATTGAGAAAACTACCTATTTCAACATAACTTTTTTTTAATGATTAATTATCAAAAAAGGATTAAACAAATCTAATAACAGAGAAAAATACCAAACACGAAAAATATATATATTGTTGAATGCTACTCGATTGCTGTAATGAGGATAAATCAAATAATGAAAATTAGATAATTAAATCTTTCAGCATCCGTTATTGTTGAATGTTAATTGATTGTTGTAATGAGGATACATCAAACAATGGAAAATAAATAATTAAATCTTTCAGCACCTTTATTGTTGAATGTTAATTGATTGTTGCAATGAGGTTAAATCAAACAATGGAAAATAAATAATTAAATCTTTCAGCATCCGTTATCGTTCCTAAATTACATAATATGGCGTTTAAACAACAGTTCAACAATAAATTCATGTATGAAAATAATAATCCAGAAGAAATTTAATGCTTCAAAATAACAGGGTTAATGTGTTATTTATATTATATTGAATTTCTGAAGACCATCTTACAAAATACAAATATAATTTTCAACAAAAGGATTTGTTGATTCTATGCAATTAATATGAAATATTAGTTTTATATATATTTGTTTTATTTTCATGCTTTAACCCTTTCCCTACCACTTTTATTCTCTTGTACCTTTATAAATAAAAAAAATTGGGCTAAATCGCAAAAATAGGGGTCTTTGGGAATTTGGCAATTTTTTGAGGGATAAGTTGTAATTGAGGGATAAATCGCCAAATGTGGTAGCCCGTACTTCTTGTACTGTTTGCAAATTCACTTCACTTACAATCACAACCCTCTTCTTGGCGCACTTTGGCGAAAACAATTTTCAGACCAATGCCTGTTTTGGCTCGTGGTTATTCGCAAGAAGGAAAATATTCCATTTTTTTTTTGTCATATATATTTTTTTAAAATTATTGATAGTTCAAATTACCTTTATTTAATATAAATTAAAAAAACCCATCAAAGTAATTGAAATTTTTAAATTTAACAACCAGACATTCATTTACAGATGTGGATTTCAAAATACCACTTATAAAGGGAATAACAAGTACAGTTAGCTAATTACTAAAGTTAATTTTTAAAATCTTAGTATAGGGGCCGTTGGGATTTGGTGTCAAAAATTTGGACCTTGGTTACCATATTTAGTACATTATCGTCCATTTGGAGACGGAAAAAAAGTCGCCAAATTTCAATGGTCCCTATTCTGCGATTTAGTCTTTAATTTTTAACATATATAGGTTTTATAAAGTCCAATTTCATTCGAGGAAAAACTATAAATTACAATGAAAAATGAATAATAAGTGCAGTTATATAATTACTAAAGTTAATTTGGTAAAATCACAGAATAGGGGCCATTGAGATTTGGCGTCGAATATTTGGACCTTGATTACCACATTTGGTGCAATATCGTCCACTTGGCTACGAAAAAAAGTCACCAAATGCTAATGGTCCCTATTCTGCGATTTAGTCTTTAATTTTTAACATATATAGGTTTTATAAAGTATAATTTTCATTCGAGGAAAAAGTATGAAATATAATGAAAAAAATTTTTTAAAAATAGTAATCATTAAGTTGACTTCTTTTTAAAGAAGATTAAAAGTTCATTAATAATTTCGCGATTGATATTTTAATTAATATAATATCCTTTACGAATACTTTTATTCTTTTAGTTATTGCATCATAAAATTACAATATTCTCATAATACATTTTTTTTATAAAAAAGACTCAGATTTTAAACTAACAATATCTTATACAGATTTAAAACTAAAGTATACCTATTTTGAAGTAAATTCTAACTATCTTTTAATAAAAAAATTCCCCTTTTTATTCAATATGCTTTAAGGCTTTTAAAGTTGATATACATAAAAAAGGATCAAAATGAGATGTTAAATCAGAACCACACCACATAAATAATGACTCTAAGAGAAACTGCAGCTGCAAAAAAAAAAAAAGGTCTCTCTCAGGCAGACAGTCCAAAAGTCTTAAAGAATTCATCGAGCGAGAGAAATACATGGGAAGAGCGAACAAACTTTTGCAGGGAACTATCAGCGAATTTCGAGTGATTGAATCAGTCTCCTCGAAAACAGGCTGTGCTTCAATCAATTCAATATTTGCAGACTTTTTTATCCCGGACTTTAAAAATTAATATTCATATGACTTTCAAGTATTAAACTACTCATGACCAACTTTATGTCTTTTGAGAAACAGGAGGTTGAATTTAAAAGGATATTTCGAAAAGAAAGCCGTAAATAAATTTAAAAAAAAAAATGCGAGTTCTTTTTCAATGGGCTCTAAAAAAAGTGATTTTTATCGACATGCATGAATTGTGGAAAGACAGAAGCAGGATTTCTACAAATCAATGTGAATTGGAAATATATATTGAATTTGTAGAAATCATGATTCTTAATTAAAAAAGTACGATGGAAATCGCACAATAGATGTCATTGAAATTTGGTAAGTAATAAGTTGGAATTTGGTAATAATTTTTCCATCGCCAAATCCCAATGTGCGATTTGTGCGGCTCCTATTGCGCGATTTGGCCATTAATTTTTAACATATATAGGTTTTATAAATTAACAATTTCATACCAGAAAAACTATGAATTGTAATGAAAATGATCAGTAAAAAACATTAATAATTACGTTGACTTTTTTAAAGAAAATTTAAAGTCCATTAATGATTTTATGATTGAAATTTTATAAATCTAAAATCCTTTATAAAAAAAACTTTTATACTTTTAGGTACTGCATCATAAAATTATAGTATTCTTAGAAGCATTTTATTTTTAAAAACACAGATTTTAAACTAACAATATCTTATACAGATTTAAAACTAAAGTATACCTATTTTGAAGTAAATTCTAACTATTCTTTAATAAAAAAAATTTCCTTTTTATTCAACATACTTTAAAGGCTTTTAAAGTTGATATAAAAAAAGAAGCAAAATGAGATGTTAAATCAGAACCACACTACATAAATAATGACTCTGTGTGAAACTGCATCTGCAAAAAATAAAAAAGGCTCTCTCAGACCAGTCCAAAAGTCTTAAAGAATTCATCGAGCGCGAGAAATACATTACATGGGTAGAGCGAACAAACTTTTGCAGGGAACTATCAGCGAATTTCGAGTGATTGAATCAGTCTCCTCGAAAACACGCTGTGCTTTATTCAATTCAATATTTGCAGACTTTTTATCCCGGATTTTAAAAAATTAATATTCAGATGACTTTCAAGTATTAAACTACTCATGACCAACTTTATGTCTTTTAAGAAACAGGAGGTTGAATTTAAAAGAATATCTTGAAAAGAAAGCCATAAATAAATTTTAAAAAAAAAAAAAAAAAAGTGAGTTCTTTTTCAATGAACTCTACAAAAATTGATTTTTATCGACATGCATGAATTGTGGAAAGATTGAATTATGATTTCAACAAATCAATGTGGATTGGAAATACATATTGATTTGTAGAAACCATGATTCTTAATTAAAAAAAAGTACGATGGAAATCGCACAATAGATGTCATTGAAATTTGGTAAGTAATAAGCTGGAATTTGGTAATAATTTTTCCATCGCCAAATCCCAATGTGCGATTTGTGCTGCCCCTGTTGTGCGATTTGTGCTGCCCCTTGTGCGATTTGGCCATTATTTTTAACATATACAGGTTTTATAAATTCAATTTCATGCGACCAGAAAAAAAATTATCAGTTAAAAATTATTGGAATTTGGCGACGAAAAAATTCCCAATGGCCCCTATTGTGCGATTTGACCAAATTTTTAACATATACAGGTTTTATAAAGTCCAATGCGAGAAAACATGGTAATGAAAATTACGTTGACATTACTTTACGTAAAGAAAATTGAAAGTCAATTAATGATTTCATGATTGAAATGTTTATAAATCTAAAATCCTTTACGAAAAAACTTTTATGCTTTTAGGTACTGCATCATAAAATCTATAGTATTCTTAGAAGACATTTTTATTTTTAAAAACACAGATTTTAAACCAACAATATCTTATACAGATTTAAAACTAAAATTAACCTATTTTGAAGTAAATTCTAACTATCTTTCATAAAAAAATTCCCTTTTTATTCAATATACTTTAAATCTTTTAAAGTTGATATATATTAAAAAAGAAGCAAAATGAGATGTTAAATCAGAACCACACTACATAAATAATGACTCTGTGAGAAACTGCATCTGCAAAAAATAAAAAGAAGCTCTCAGGCAGACAGTCCAGAAAGTCTTAAAGAATTCATCGAGCGCGAGAAATACATTACATGGGAAGAGCGAACAAACTTTTTGCATGGAACTATCAGCGAATTTCGAGTGATTGAATCAGTCTCCTCGAAAACACGCTGTTCTTCAATTCAATTCAATATTTGCAGACTTTTTATCCCGGATTTTAAAAATTAATATTCAGATGACTTTCAAGTATTAAACTACTCATGACCAACTTTATGTCTTTTAAGAAACAGGAGGTTGAATTTAAAAGAATATCTTGAAAAGAAAGCCATAAATAAATTTTTTAAAAAAAAAAAAAGCGAATTCTTTTTCAATGAACTCTACAAAAATTGATTTTTATCGACATGCATGAATTGTGGAAAGATTGAATTATGATTTCAACAAACCAATGTGGATTGGAAATACATATTGATTTGAATTGAAACCATGATTCTTAATTAAAAAATTATGTACGATGGAAATCGCACAATAGATGTCAATGAAATTTGGTAAGTAATAAGCTGGAATTTGGAATAAAGTTTCCATCGCCAAATCCCAATGTGCGATTTGTGCTGCCCCTTGTGCGATTTGGCCATTATTTTTTAACATATACAGGTTTTATAAAGTCCAATTTCATGCGAGAAAAAACTATGAATGGTAATGAAAATTATCAGTTAAAAACATTACTCATTACGTAAAGAAAATTGAAAGTCAATTAATAATTTCATGATTGAAATGTTAATTAATCTAAAAATCCTTTACGAATACTTTAATGCTTTTAGGTACTGCATCATAAAATCTTAGAATTCTCACATTACATTTTATTTTTTAAAAATCAGATTTTAAACCAAGAATATCTTATACAGATTTAAAACTAAAATTAACCTATTTTGAAGTAAATTCTAACTATCTTTCATAAAAAAAAATTCCCTTTTATTCAATATACTTTTTAAATCTTTTAAAGTTGATATATATTAAAAAAAAGCAAAATGAGATGTTAAATCAGAACCACACTACATAAATAATGACTCTGTGAGAAACTGCATCTGCAAAAAATAAAAAGGCTCTCAGGCAGACAGTCCATACGTCTTAAAGAATTCATCGAGCGCGAGAAATACATTACATGGGAAGAGCGAACAAACTTTTGCAGGGAACTATCAGCGAATTTCGAGTGATTGAATCAGTCTCCTCGAAAACAGGCTGTGCTTTAATCAATTCAATATTTGCAGACTTTTTTATCCCGGATTTTAAAAATTAATATTCAGATGACTTTCAAGTATTAAACTACTCATGACCAACTTTATGTCTTTTAAGAAACAGGAGGTTGAATTTAAAAAGAATATCTTGAAAAGAAAGCCATAAATAAATTTTTAAAAAAAAAATGTGAATTCTTTTTCAATGGAACTCTACAAAAATTGATTTTTATCGACATGCATGAATTGTGGAAAGATTGAATTATGATTTCAACAAATCAGTGTGAATTAGAAATACATATTGATTTGAATTGAAAATACACATTGATTAAAAAAAATTTTTGATTTGAAATCGACATGATGTCATTGAAATTTGGTAAGTAATAAGCTGGAATTTGGTAATAATTTTTCCATCGCCAAATCAATGTGCGATGGGAAATACACATTGATTTGCTGCCCTTATTGAAATTTGGCCATTATTTTTTAACATATACAGGTTTTATAAAGTTCAATTTCATGCGAGAAAAACTATGAATAGTAATGAAAATTATCAGTTAAAAAATTATTGAATTTGGCGACGAAAAAATTCGCCAAATCCCAATGGCCCCTATTGTGCGATTTGACCATTAATTTTTAACATATACAGGTTTTATATAGTCCAATTTCATGCGAGAAAAACTATGAATGGTAATGAAAATTATCAGTTAAAAAACATTACTCATTACGTAAAGAAAATTGAAAGTCAATTAATAATTTCATGATTGAAATGTTAATTAATCTAAAATCCTTTACGAATACTTTTAATGCTTTTAGGTACTGCATCATAAAATCTTAGAATTCTCACAAGACATTTTATTTTTAAAAACTCAGATTTTAAACCAACAATATCTTATACAGATTTAAAACTAAAATTAACCTATTTTGAAGTAAATTCTAACTATCTTTCATAAAAAAAAATTCCCCTTTTTATTCAATATACTTTTTAAATCTTTTAAAGTTGATATATATATAAAAAAAGAAGCAAAATGAGATGTTAAATCAGAACCACACTACATAAATAATGACTCTGTGAGAAACTGCATCTGCAAAAAATAAATAGAAGCTCTCAGGCAGACAGTCCAGAAAGTCTTAAAGAATTCATCGAGCGCGAGAAATACATTACATGGGAAGAGCGAACAAACTTTTGCATGGAACTATCAGCGAATTTCGAGTGATTGAATCAGTCTCCTCGAAAACACGCTGTTCTTCAATTCAATTCAATATTTGCAGACTTTTATCCCGGATTTTAAAAAATTAATATTCAGGTGACTTTCAAGTATTAAACTACTCCATGACCAACTTTATGTCTTTTTAAGAAACAGGAGGTTGAATTTAAAAGAATATCTTGAAAAGAAAGCCATAAATAAATTTTTAAAAAAAAATGCGAAGTTCTTTTTCAATGAACTCTACAAAATTGATTTTTATCGACATGCATGAATTGTGGAAAGATTGAATTATGATTTCAACAAACCAATGTGGATTGGAAATACATATTGATTTGTAGAAACCATGATTCTTAATTAAAAAAAAGTACGATGGAAATCGCACAATAGATGTCATTGAAATTTGGTAAGTAATAAGCTGGAATTTGGTAATAATTTTTCCATCGCCAAATCCCAATGTGCGATTTGTGCTGCCCCTTGTGCGATTTGGCCATTATTTTTAACATATACAGGTTTTATAAAGTCCAATTTCATGCGAGAAAAAAATATGAATGGTAATGAAAATTATCAGTTAAAAAACATTACTCATTATTTTTTAAAGAAAATTGAAAGTCAATTAATAATTTCATGATTGAAATGTTAATTAATCTAAAATTCTTTACGAATACTTTAATGCTTTTAGGTACTGCATCATAAAATCTTAGAATTCTCACAAGACATTTTATTTTTAAAAATCAGATTTTAAACCAACAATATCTTATACAGATTTAAAACTAAAATTAACCTATTTTGAAGTAAATTCTAACTATCTTTCATAAAAAAAAAAAAAAAAAAAAAAAACCCTTTTTATTCAATATACTTTTAAATCTTTTTAAAGTTGATATATATAAAAAAGAAGCAAAATGAGATGTTAAATCAGAACCACACTACATAAATAATGACTCTGTGAGAAACTGCATCTGCAAAAAATAAAAAGAAGCTCTCAGGCAGACAGTCCAAAAGTCTTAAAGAATTCATCGAGCGCGAGAAATACATTACATGAGTAGAGCGAACAAACTTTAGCAGGGAACTATCAGCGAATTTCGAGTGATTGAATCAGTCTCCTCGAAAACACGCTGTGCTTTTTATTCAATTCAATATTTGCAGACTTTTTATCCCGGATTTTAAAAATTAATATTCAGATGACTTTCAAGTATTAAACTACTCATGACAAAACTTTATGTCTTTTTAGAAACAGGAGGTTGGATTTAAAAGAATATTTCGAAAAGAAAGCCATAAATAAATTTAAAAAAAAAAAAGATCTTTTTCAATGCACTACTAAAAAAATTTATTCTTATCGACATGCATGAATTGTGGTAAGTTTGAATCATGATTTCAACAAATGAATGTGAATTGGAAATACGCATTGATTTGTAGGAATCATGATTCTTAATTAAGAATAAAGTAAGCAGATTAACTTAATTAAGAATAAGGTAAGAACATTAATTAAGGATAAATTTATTTATGTTCCACATAAATTTAGAATAAAGTAAGCACATAAACTTTAATTTAATTAAGAATAAAGTAAGTCCATTGATTAAGAATAAGAACATGAATTAAAAATAATGTAAGCATATTAATTTTAAGTAAATTAAGAATAATGTAAGCACATTAAGCACATTAATTAAGAATAAAGTAAGCACATAAATTAAGAATAAAGTAAGAATAAAGTTAAAAATTAAAATTAAAGTAAGCATAAATTAAGAATAAAGTAACCACATTAATTCAGAATAAAGTAAGCACATTAAAATTTCCAAAGATACACGGTTATAAAATTTTAAATTTATACAGTATTTTAGATTAAGAGAATTTTTCATTAAAAGAACATTTTATAATCTTCTAGACACATTTCTCATTTATAATATTTGGATTCTTATCTAGTTAATTATTAGTTTTATGTACTTTGAATAATTATAATTATTCTATACTTTAACAGCCAACATTTCAATTGATAGAAGGTATTGTTAAGTTCATTTCCTCAATATATAGCTGCAGAAAAAGAATTTAAGCCCTTCTATGCAAATAATATTTCAAATTATTAAAATTATATTTTCATGTTTTAAAGTTTTAATTAAAAAGAAATCAGTGACGGTAGGGCGATTTGTAACAAATTAAGACATAGTTAGTATGACTTTACTTATTAAATACAAAAATAGTAATTTAGTCAACTAATTATGTTAGAAGTTCATTAAGATTTACAAAGAAACATAGTGAAATACATATGTTGTTATTGTGATTAATCCTCAGTGTCCGGCAGCGAAACTGCCCCTTTCCCTTCTTCCATGCATAGACATACATGGAAGAAGGGAAAGGGGGCAGTTTCTATTGTGCTGGCACACGAAGGTTAAAGTCTGACTTGGCTCCGAGTCGTTGAAGAAGGAGGACAGTGCCTTCCGAGAGGACTTTTAAGGGGAATTACCACCATTTGCGTATCGTATGGGAGAAAACCTGGAAAAACTGATTTTTGGTAATTAAAACAAAATGAAAAAAAAACCCTAACTTAAGTAGAATAAAAATTAAATAAGTTAAGATTGAAAATTTCTCTGCGTATTAGGCGGGATTGAAAAAAAAAAAAAATTATGACGTTATGACATGTTCGACATCTTATTATACATTTTTCTATGTTCAAATTGCGACACAACGCAATAAATATCTATATTTATCACCATTTTCTTTAACATTTATTAAAAAAATAAATATCTTACTCGAATCTAACAAATTCGAGTTCTTTTTATCAAAGAGTTGTAGTTTTTATATTTAGATGAACCATAACGTAATAGTTAAAATATCAGTGGGAGTTGGATAATAATCACTTCAAAGGAAGAAGAAAGAATTCAGCTTCAACTTAGCCTCAACTAGCCTTTGACAATAAGATTTATATATTTCAGTTAGCTAAGACTAGTTTTCTCTTCTATTTAGCTTAAAAAACATTAAAAGTACATTATCTAATCGAAGGCAATGTTAACAAATTAAATAAATGAAATTCACTACAAATTAGTGGATTTCTTTGGACCACAGACTAATCTGCAAATGTTCAATGTAATGGAAAAAATCTCACACAGTACATTGAGGCATTGTAGAACAAACATCTTAAACATTTTCTGTATTTTCCTTTAAAACCTTTATTTTTAAAGTTGGTCTCTTTTTATATTTATCCGAACTTACCATTTATGTAAGCCCATTAAATAGTTCCAATTAATTCAAATTCTTACTAACCAACAATCTGGCACTACAGTCCATATTGGATCACCGACGACTGCCTGCTGGCAGATTCCAAAACAGGAGATGTTTCTTTTTACGGGGAAAGGTTGTCATCCCTACTTAATTGGTATATTATTTAAAACTAATATATACTTCACTTGGTAATTTATATTTATATGTTTTTAAAAAAATTCAAACCTTTAAATACAGCATTATATTTTTAATTGGCAAAACACAATTCTTTAATTCCTTGACAAATAAATTTTGACAAGTGAACATAGTTTCTATAATGTATATGGATAAATAAATATTGGTTAACAGACTTTTCGGGTCAATTGTTTCAGAATTTAGTTTTACTGATATGAAATAGAATTATCAAATGCAAACAACAAATAATATTCTAAATAAATTGTTTAAAATATCTTTTGTCTAGGAATTGGAAAATTATCGATGAAAGTGTTTGAATATTTCTTCTTCTTCATTGACGCAACAGCCCCATGGTGAGCCAAGGCCATCTGCTCACAGGTAGATTTCAAGACAGGATATGTTTTCATTTTACGGGGTAGAGTTGTCAGCTCTACGCCCAACAGTCTTACTAGACCGGGACCTACAGTTTAAGGTGGATTCCGAACCACTGCAAACATCCGTGTCACCACTGATACTCGAATTCGAAATCTGAGGCACCTGGCGACAATCGGCCACCAGGCCTAATTCTGATTCTAGTGAGTATTATGGACAGACCTATTTACTTAATTTCTTCATTATCAATAGTAGCATTACTAAATTGATAACTACAATTAAACTGATTACATTACAATTATGTATGTGCGACTGAACAATTTTTATCAATTTAAAACGTTTTATAACTATGTTTTTATTTTTTGCATTCGGCGCACAACACTGAGTTGTTGCAAATTCGGCGTTATCCAGGGTGTTATATGAAACAGGAGAAAAAGCCACATGAAGCAGGAGAAAAAAAGTTTTTATGTTTTCAGTGAGGACCATCATGGAGGATTGCCTCGAATACATCTGTGGCTAATGATATAGCGAAAATTCTGATTGCAAATCACATTCATCCATGGAGGCGCATTATCATCATCCTCACCTAATCTATTGCTTTTCAAAACAATTAAAAGAATCTCGTGTCACTAGCAATAATCTAATCTTTTCCATCTTTTTATTTATTCTAGCTATACTGGAATATGAGCATAAACCATTCAAAACCTATAAAAATCAAATTTCAAATCTAAAACATGCAATAATTGAATGCATAGTTGTTATTATACATCGTGAAAAAAAAAAAATTTATTAATATATATTTCTGCGAAAATATTTTTTATTGTGATCCAGCAGCTATTTTTAAAAGAAAAATTTTTAACACCAACAACAAAAAAATATATATCTTTTGTAATATTGCCAAACTTAAACACCAGCCATTATCGTTTACGAATCCACCACCAAACTGTTTCAATTTCCTTCCCTATCCTTCGCTTCGGAAAACCATGCAAACATCTGAGAGGAAGGGAGAGTTTCCAAGCTTTCCCCTCGACCTCAGGGGATCAAGGGGATTTGGGTAATATTGAGCTTCTTGGGTTTGCAAGGGGATGGGATGAAAATATAATGACCTTTATCTGATCGATGAAAGGGCCTCTCTTTCTCTTCGTGTCAGTATTTGCAGAATTTTCCTTTCTCTCGGATCATCTAGTACGAGTTTGATCTTTTTACCTCAGAGCGACACGAACGGCTCAACAAGATTTGATTTGAAGTGCAGGATTAACATTTGAATTTCACAGTGCGTTTAAAACTGAAGCGTTCAAACTCGAATTTATTCGAATTCGAATCGGAAATTTTAGTACTTGGATAACAAGAGTAATCACAATAATAATAATAAAGCACGTAATATAAGATTTTCTGTTTATTATGGCAAAGGACGTTATTTTTAGTGTATGTTATTGTTTTTGCGTAATTAAAAACTGAAAAAAAAGAATTTTTTTCAATTAGTTGAAGTTTTATTTTAGTGTAACCAAAATACATTGAAGATTTTTGTTTGATTAAATAAAAAATGTAATTTTTAATAGCAATTAGTGATAATTAAATAATATTGATGCTTTCTTCTTCAATGGCGTGACAGCCCTATGCTGGATTAAGGCCTTTGTCGGTTACAGAAACAGAGTTTACTTTTTAAGGGTAAGATTGTCAGCCCACCTGTCACACTTCCAGAGTCTATTAGACCGGGGCCTGACTTTAAAATGAATTCCAATTAATTCTAATTCTAGTTAATTCTGAACAAATTTATTTAATTCCTTCATTATCAATAACTAACAATAACTTACTAACTTCAATAACTTATTAAATTAATAACTACAATTAGACGGAATAAATTATAACTAACTGTATAAGACTCAACAATTTCTTATCTATTTAAAATAACATAACTATTTTTTTAATTGTTAATTTTTTTTTTCGCAATTAATATGATTGAGTGTTAGTAAATTCGGCGATCCGGAATGCTACACTATAGCCACTAAAAAGCTAAGTAATGTTTTTATGAGGACCATCATGGATGATTGCTTTTTGAATCACTACAAATATCAGGGCACAGCACCAGCTAACTACAATCTCTTTAATTCGTGTATTAGAACCAACACACTATATAATTTTAAACAATGAAAAAATATACAATAATTGAAAATATAATTTGTGTTATTTTCATATGCTGTCAGAAAACAGCTTCTTCTATGTATAGAAAAAAAAAATTCAAAATATTTTTTTAAAAAGTGTCTTTTACTGAAGTCCAATTAGAAAAGCATTTTATAAATAGTTTTTTTTTAGTTTGCAATGCATCACAAAAAATTACGAAGCTCATTAGACTATGAGAGCAATTGATAGACAATAAAGTAACATTTATAAACAATAAATATCTCTTAATAATTTTTTAATCACGATTACGATTTATTTTTACACGATTATAAAAAATATGTTAATATAAAAAGCAAATTATAAAAAAATATGGCATTAAATTTACAATGCTGTATTATTTAGTGAACAGTTTTAATAAATAGATATATGGTCAAAACAATGTTATTCATTATAAAATATGGCTAAGGATTTTTTTCTTTTTTTTATTGTCTGTAATGTATTTTTTCCTTCAGTATTATGTTAATATTGAGAAAAATATAAATCTCAAATTAATCATTATATAAATTTTGCTGCATCTATATGAATTCGAAACAACGCAAATCTGATAATTCAGCTAACTGTAAATTGTTGTTTTATATAGTAAGCTTAATGGGGCCTGAATGACCGACTTGCTAATGCTCGTTACCACAGGTTTTGGGTTCGAGTCACGGAGGTGCCTTGAATACGTGTAGGGCTTCAGAATCCACTTTAAATCGTAGGTCCTGGTCTAACATGATCGCGGAGCGTTGCTGAGGTCAGTCCGCGTCCGTATCTTATCTTCAAGCTACACGCACCTCCTGGGTAGTGCTCAGTGAGTAACGTCGATGCAGCGCTTGTCTTAACGCATCGTAGACAATTGTCTAAGAGTTTGCCAGCTGCATTAAAACAAAATAATAAGTTTAATTTTACTATCATATTGATTGTAAAGGAAGTTTGTAAAAATTGGAAAATGAGATTTAAAACTATACTTTAATTAAAATTAATCTAAGAGATGCATTTTACAGAAAATATAATTTTATTTATGGTGTTGATATTTATTAAGTTAAAATTAATAGAGCAACTTATGCTTTAAAAATGAAATTTGTAATAAATTTTGAAGGAAAATATTTTTACTTCATTAAAAACAAAATGCATAATTACAAAAATAAAAAATAACTATGTAAAGAAAAATATTAAATACCATGAAAACTATTTAGCAGTAGCAAGTTTTATAGCTAAAATAATAATAAAAAAAAAGGTTCTGAGGTTACAATATAATTTTTGTAACAATTTTTAAGCAGAAAAAATATTTTCGATAAAACTGTAAATCTATTTATATTTATCCGAAGTAACTTTGTTCAAAAACAATATCACCTTTTAAAATCTTTTAATAATTTGTGATTAAATATTTTTGTGACACTAAACTGAAACATTTTTCATTAGTGACTTTTTCGTTTTTCTACAAATAGAGAAAAGCGTATAAAGCAAAAGAATGTTAGGTTTTTGTTAAATATATATAAAAGGAAATAAAAAAAGTATTTTTAAGTTAAATTAAGCGGAAAGAAAACGTCTTCTTACTTATCAAATGTCAAAGTGAAAGAAAAAGTTTTCTTTACATTTTTATGCCTCTAGGGAAGCCAATGAAACAGAAAGGAAAGGATTTTTTCTTGTATTTCAAAATGGTTGTTATGATTTGGCAAATTATTTAACCACAAGAAAACAAAAATGGAGATAATTAAAATTAAATAAAAAAGTAATGTTTTTGATGTCTTACGTCCAGTTAATCAGCCATGCCATTTATCTGTTATTAACTATAATGTTTAAGATGTGAATTTTTTTGTGAAAATTTGATGGTTGTTCTTATTCGGTAAATTTATTTGTAAGAGAGAAAATGGAAAACATTTAAAATTAAATAATAAATGCTGATTTTTATGAGGTAAATATTTAATTAATATTAATATTCTAATTATTTTACACATCAATATTAAAATTTTAACAATTCAATTTTCAATTAAAAGTTCATAGTTTACTCAACAAATAACAATTTATCAGTAATATCAATTAACAGCTTATAGTTATATATTAACAGTTAGCAATTTATCAATAATATCAATTAACAGTTAACAATTTATCAATAATGTCAGTTAGCAGTTTATAGTTTAATTAACAATTAACAATTTATTCAATAATGCCAATTAACAGTTTATATTTTAATTAACAGTTAACAATTTATCAATAATGACAATTAACAATTAAATCAGTTAAACAGTTTATAGTTTAGTTTTTTAATAAAATTTCCATGTATAAATGCTTTGTTATTCGATAATTAATAATTATCGAATAACAAAACGAATGCAGAATTATATAAGTGAATTTTTCCCCAAGTCTTAGTCCAATTTAGTCTTAATCCAATTTTTAGTGTGTTATAAATGTTTTCTTCTAATTGAATGCTTATAAATATGGGAAAATGTTGTTTATAGATCCCTACAATAGCATACTACATATTATAAAATAATACATACACTAGCATAAACTATACATAAATTACTACTAGACAAGCTATTTTCATCGAAATAGACAAGGATCGATGATATGATCTACTTCGTAAATAGATTTAAGAAAATCATTAAAACACATCTCATATGTAATTGTGTGATCCAATTTCTGTACGAAAACAGTCGAAAAATTTGTTCAGAGAACTTTAATTATACATAGAATCTTCAATATTGCTGTCAAAAAAAAAAATATCACATCTTGTATGTAAATTGCTTATATAATTCGAAATCTATTTAACTCAATCACTGGCTTGAACTGGACGTATACAATAGCTCTCTTTTGATCCTAAGGCGTTTGCGTCTATCCACTATTCGCAGAAATTGCCTCTCAGAGATAATTTTTATGTTTTCTTTTCTTACTGAAAAGGATCTAATTTTCAGCGACTCGACGCTGTGTAGGTGGTCTATAAGAGAAAGTAAATATCCTCCTCAAATCTTGATTCTGTGCTAATTTCTTTTTTACCACACATCTGAAGAAGTTAAAAATTTTATACACTTTTGTATCTTATAGTTTATATTTGTTCATTTTTGTATTTTTTCACCCATGAAATATATGGGTATTGTTTGAAAGATTGGGTCAGCGATGTCCTGGATCACTTTCAATGTTTCTTATTGATTTATAATTTTTAAAAAATTTATTTCATGAACTATTCTTATTGGTTTATTTAAATTTTTTTTTCACGTGCTTTATTATAAAATTGTTTGGAATTCTATTATTTAATGTTTTCTTTTTTTCAGTATTAAAAGATAACTGAAGATTATAATTTTTTGCCTCCATATGATTTATTGATACTTTTTCTTTGTTTGTTTAAGATTGCTGTT
Source organism: Caerostris extrusa (assembly GCA_021605095.1). Taxonomy (NCBI): domain Eukaryota; kingdom Metazoa; phylum Arthropoda; class Arachnida; order Araneae; family Araneidae; genus Caerostris; species Caerostris extrusa. The sequence continues at coordinate 28,889 of BPLR01018202.1, read as the reverse complement.
AAGCATTTTTGTCCTTACATTAAATTTTAAATTTTGAGATTAACCTGTATATCAGGTCAGCCGATTAGTTTTATTATTATTATTTATTACTATTAATTTAGGATTATAGAATTTTGAGATGAGTTGCCTGTAGTAAGACCAAAAAACAAACCCAAGAACATTCCTGATACTTTTAGAAATAGATAAGCAAAAGAAGATTTCTTTTCGTTTGCATATCAATCCGCACATTGACTACACACAGTTTTGACTACACACTGCATTTCACTGGAGGGTATTACCATTTGAATAATCTAAATGAAAAATTATAGTGGCCGCGGAAGCATGAAAGCATATATTTGAAGAATTTTTCATAATAATTATTATGTTTAATAATAATAATAATCGCCTAGATTTACACTATATACAGTCGTAGTGAAAGGATAATTTTTTAATATTGCCGTTAAAGAATCAAAACAAAAAAAACAAATTTCTTTTAAATACCTTAATAGTAAATTAAAAATGAAAGTTTAGCACCAAAAACTCATGGTTGTTTTTTTTTGCATAATCTATATTACTGCAAAGAAGAACATTTTACAGAGGAAGTTTTCATAAAACTTTTTCCTTAGAAAACCAAATTACAGATTTATTATTTTAAACCACATTAAAAAAATTCCACAGGATTAAATTAAACTTTTATAAATTTGAAAATGACACCAAATATATATCTGTGAAGTTTTAAAAATCACAAAAATAAAAAAGAATATTTATCGAAAGTACGAACAAAATCAACATATGGTAACAACAATTCATATCAGAGTATGAACAAAAACAACAGGAGCAATAATACATTCGAAGATACTCAAATTATATGTACAAATGTACATTTATTAAATGTATATGAGCAAATTCATTCCAAAAAGTTCTTTGTTGGATAACATGAACTATTAGTGATGAGATATTCTATTGTGATTGCTATTTCGGATCATTATATTTTACGTTCCATAACACATAAAACAGATGATCAATTATTTTTTAATAAATTCGAGGAATTATCTTTATTTTAAAATTTCTGTGATATTTGTGTACTCTGAGCTTTTAGCAATAATTACTTTTATCTATTTTAAAATTTCTGTAACTTTATAAGATATTGTGTATAATGTAATTATAGTCAAAAATGTTTTTAAACGCATTTTTATACTGCCTTTTTTAGCAAATTATTTTTGATTTTATTCAATAACTAAGTATATCTTAATGAAACAAGTATAATATACATGAATCATCTTTAATGAAAATATATCTATATGTAACTTTATAAGTAAAATATGGACTGTTGAAGTTTACAGGAATCCCGTCCATAATTGGAAGCGTTGAAAGTTTAATTAATAATTATAGTCAAAATAATTTTTTCTTCAAGCGCATAATTTTATAAGTACCAATAAATTAATTTAATTAAATATATTTTTTCCAGTACCAGAGGACCAAGTCCATTCCATGAAAAACATTCGGAGCCATAACAGTGCCTTGCTGGACAGTTTGGGTCCATGTGATAATCTCTTTTAGAATTTTGAAGATAAGAATACAAGTCGCTGCAAGCGATGTCGTATATACAAGAAAGCCAAATCATCAAGTATAACGTATTTCTGCGGTTATTTGACATTGGTTGTTTAACTTTGTATTTAACATTATATCGCTTCTCTGTTTTGGTTACTACTTATATTTAAACTTCTATTTCAAAAAATGCAATTTAAAAACATTGATTCAAAATTTTATAGTTAAGATAGGAAAATTTTTTTACTTTCTACTGCTGAAAATTTGCATATTGCTATGATAAGATGGTAAAACACTTAGTAACTATAAAATATCTAGTATATAGTAACTACATCAGAATGATAGATGTAATTTCATAATGTTAAAACTAATATAAATTTCATAATTTATTAATATAGTTTACATTGAAATTTTACACGTTTTAGAAGAAATTATACAATTGCAGTTAGGTAGTAAAGATAATTCCTTGAATTCATTAACAAATAATTGATCATTTATTTTATGCGTTATAAAACAGATGATCAATCGTTGAATGTAAAATTATAATGATCCGAAATAACAAATGTGGTAGTTTATTTTATCAAACAAAGAAATTTTTGAAATGGATTTAATATTTACATAATATACATTTAATATATATACCTTTGTACATATACTTTGAATACCTACAAATGTATTATTTTTCTCTTTTTTGTTGTTCATACATTCTGAAATGAATCAAATTCTGAACCATGAAATTATTTAGGATGCTATAAGAAGTGGAGCATTCACAAGCCATCTGTAGTAATAGAGTAAGACGTCTAGAGAACCTCGGAAGATAACCCCACTAAGATTTTACCATTCGAAAAACCTGAGAGATCTCAATCTAAAAGAAGATCACCCACTAGATGATTACATGACACTGAAAAAAATTTCAAGATTTTGAAATTGAAGAGGAGTCGGTGTAGTTAAAAGACGTTGGAAGGAGCACGTAGTGGAGGCAGCCAGGGCTTGTAAGCAGCTGTTGAGATTGTGAAGAAGAAATAGAGCAGTGGCTGCTGTTACATGTATCTGAAGCCTTCAAAAGTAAGAAGGCTTGCTTTTCTCGGAATCTTCATTAATAGAAGATGGTAATCCTTCCGAAAAGACTTTAATTGGTAAATGTCGCACATTTTCGGATCATACTAGAGATATCTTGGAAAATCTCATCGAACGGATGAGATATTTGTCACCATCACCACCGTATTATAAGGCAACAATCTATAGTAAACTTCTAGTGGTTTAAAAACCAAATATCTGTAGTTCTAGTGAAGGGCAATTTAATTTAATTGCCAGTTACTAGTTTAAAAATAAAGAGGGGGGGGATTTTAAATTATTGTTGAATTAATTGATCGATTAAAGTTTTTAAGATACTAAGAATAAAATATAGCAGCGAGTGCTTTCCATTAAATAAATAAGAAAGAGGTAGGCTGTTAATTTTTGAAAAAAAAGACTTCGAAAATGTTTGGTGCTGTTAGGCAAACCGATGTCTGCATAACTCAGTATAACCATGAAATTTACAACAAATTCTAAGAACCTGATATTGTAAAAGTTAGAGAAGCAAGCCGATGGTGTTACACATTTTCAGATATAGCGACTAAAATTCAACTAATAAAAGTTGCTTTTTCAAAATTGAAGGCACCCGAAGAAGGCGAAGGCCTCCCCACCAGATGGGTTGATTTAGTCGAAAGATATCTAAAGGGGTCTAGGAGACAACAGATAGCGATCTATTGCCCCGGACAGAGTTAGACGGAGGAAGTTCACGGAGACTGTCTTGGTCTGTAACAGGCTGTAGTGCTGACGAAGAAGATTTTTTTTTTGTTGTCACTCTACGGTCACTTTGTGCACACTTTAGGCTAATTAGACCGGAACCTGCAGTTTAACAGGTTAAATAATAAGAATAACTATCATCCTGATTTATTCAATTAAAATTGCTAAACTTAGAGAGAGTTTGCAAATTTTCTTAACAGACAGCTCTCAAGATTCTGTAAAATAATGTAAACTAACCCCGGAGGAAACTTTTTCTTAAAAATAATTTTTTGCAATGAATCCAAATCCTTAAAGTTAACTTTAACCTGTAGGTCACAGTTTGTTTAACCCTCGCGTGCACAAGATGACCGTAAAGCGACAAACCAAATCAAATCTTTGAAGTTAGTGTGGCAAATTTTTTAACTTATAAAATTGTGAAAATTATTATTTTAAAAGTTGGTTTCATTCAAAAACTCCGTGTCTGCTTTTTTAATAAATTTGAGAGATGCAGTTAATTTGCCTCCAGAATTTTTTTTCTCCATATTATAATTAATGAAATTATTAATTTATAATTAAATTTGTTATTAAAACTTCTGTTCTTGCAATGCCATGCTGGGAAGTTTATTCAAATGAAATAATTATCAGTTGGTCTGGTTTGTGCTCTGCTGTCATTTTTTTTGCACTCTTTAGGCTAATTAGATCGGGACCTCCAGTAGTGGATTCCGAACCACTAACAAACATTCCTGTCACCGCCAGGATTCGTATTTGAAGCCTGTGGTACCAAAGGCCAGGGTGCTAACCAATTCGTTATCAGGCAACTAATTATCAGATAAAACTCTTTTGTACAAAGGCTATTTTGTACAACAGCGACTTAGTTTTCTTCAATAAAATTTAACTTTATATTTCATAAGCTTCAGAATTGAACTGAAAAATTGAACGATATTATAAATAAATAATTTGTTTTTAGTTATCCATAGGGAATTCATTTTATGGCGACTAATATATTTTCAACAGCTTTTCTCTCATTATATATTATTCTAATACAGTTTACAACATTTTACGTTTTATTTATTTGGATTGTATTTAGAACGCTTTAATTTGAATGCCTTTAAATACTAATGCTATTAATCCTTAAATGATATTTAATTTCACTGCAAGTCTTAATTTTAGTACTATTTATAGTATTTAACAGTTTTTGTCACATATTTACAAAAGAAAAAAACTTTTCCTTTTCTATACCATTTCGATATCTCTGACAATTATATTTCACTGGAAAAAATTACTCCTAAGATGGCCAAACTTTAATTTTTATGATAGCATACCAAAATTAATACCTTATCATCAAATTCTATTAGCATTTAAGCATTCTTATACAAATGCAATTACTTAAATGCAGCTAGCAAATTTGGGGTTAAATCAGCTAAAATTGAAACGAGTTGTGTTTACAATCTAAAAGGATTTACGTTTGAAACCCAACAAATGAATCCGAACCAATAGTTTTATGTCGAAGACAATAAATCCGTAAGCAGGAAAATCCTTTCTTTGGATTCAAGAAGAAGATGCAAATAATTTAGTTGCTATCCCTAAGAAAATCTTATACTATCTAGATTAATATACATTAATCTCTTCATTAGAGAACAGTGTAGACTTGGGTATTACAGTGCATCCTGGATAACGCTTAAATCTGCTATTCAAGTGGCAAATAGCTTAGATTAACCCGGCATTTGAAAATATTTTTATTAGATAAAATATGATTTCTTGAGACACATGTAACTCCACTATTGCCAAACTACATAACGTTATAATGGCATACCAAAACTTTCCCGTTTGCAGGTATCAATGAAATTTTACTTTCAAAAATGAATAAATCATGCCGATTATAAAGAAATAAATGCTTGATTTACTAGTAATGATAAATAAAATAATATTAGACTAAAAAAACGACACGCTTTAAAGGATTTTACATATTTCATATTATATATATTCAAAAATATTTATACATAAATTGTTGTTTCTATTTTCCCATTGGCATGTTTTTCCATTTCCCACTATTGTGTTTTTTTTTCTTTTCTATTTGCAAATATGATATCTGTCTTAAACATTCCATTTTCTTTTATAAATTTATACTCTGATAGTAAAAAATATTTCTTAGTGAAACTGGGTGTCTGTTTCGATAAATCTCTATATGAAATAAATATCTTTTACGTGGTTTTAAAGAGAAAACTCTTGGTATATTTGTTTAAACAAAAACCTTTTATTTGTGTTAAAATGATTTGAAATTAGCTGTAAAAATTCCAAATAACAAAAACTTCAAATATTTAAACCATATGTTACAAAAGCAAAAAAATCGATTCGAGTTTTGATTTATATATACTTTATTTTTATTTATTTAAAAAATGTTAGAGAAAAACCTTCGCTGTATCTATAACGGTTTTTATTCTAAGAAATCACATAAAAAGTTGTAAAAAATTTGTGTCATTAAATAGTACATAAAAATAATTTAATGATTTATAGAGTTATTTAAAGATATATAAGAACTCTTAATCATAACCAATTTTAATGTTCTTTCTTCTAATTAAATACACTTTTCTTTTTATTTCCATATGAATGTTTTGCTTCGTGCTGGTATATATTAATGCCATATCTAAATAATTTAATTTAGATTTTAAAATAAAATTTAAATATAGTGTAAAAAATTTTACTATGCTTTAAAGAATTTACTGCATTTTAGGTATGAAATTTTATTTTTAAGCATTAAAAATAAAATTCGTTTTATGCAAGGATTTTATATTTATTTTAAAGATAAAAAAGCATTGATCATTTATAATTAATTATTATTTAATTATGTTCTTTATAAACTTTAGTTAAGTTCAGTTTAAAATTGTATGCAAAATTATTATGAAGACACAATAAATCAGATTTTCTCATAAAAGCATAAGTGCCTTTTTTTTAATATATTCTCCTAAAAATTGAACATGCTTCAATGATTTTTTTCTTTTATAATATTATTTTATTTCTTACGATAATCAATTTTCCGGAATTTAAGAATTCAAAAACGTCAACTATGTAATTTACATATTTATTGAAAACAATTTTTTGTCTAGTTTGTATTTATATTTGCAGAAATTATTCAATAAATTTTAAAGCAAATAATTAAGCTATATTTGTTTTAAATTTTCAATGCTATAATTTTGTGCTTTAATTAATTAATAAATGTTTTACTAAACCAGGGATGATCATGAAAATATAAATGCCCATATTATAATATAGTTAAAATCCCATTAAGTAACAGTCATTAGTACTACTGTTCAGTATAAAGGATAAAGGTTATTTGTTTAAGCTTAAATTAAATGAATTCAAATGCATATTCCTAATTAATAAGAAATATTTCCCAAAAATATCTCGACTAATATATTATAAAAAAGTTAGTTATAATATTTAATTGATAATTCAAAAATTATATGCATTACATTAAATATTAAAAATTATTATATATTTTATTTTTAAAAAAATTCAAAATTGAATTTATATCAATATAAATTTGTAGTAGGTTATACTAATTGAATTAATGATATACTAATAATATAATAAATACTAATTATTAATTAATTAATATACTAATTTAATTAAGAATATGAATTAATATGGGCAAAAAATAATATGCTGTAAAGTTTAGTGACTTTTTTTACAAAAGTAATGCAGATTAATTAATTGAAAATAATAAATAAATTCTTTTGCCACAAATAATATTGATATAGTTTAATAAATATAATAAACTACATTGCACGGTTTTTATGATTGACTGTATTAATTTCTTAGGCGTTCTTACAAGCATAATTTTAAAATAAATAATTTTAAACTTTTGATTAAAATTTAAAAAACCAAATGCTTATTTTCAATCAAAATTGAAAGAATCCTATGTAGTTTAATTTTTTAAAACAATATTTTTCGGTCTTTATTAAGCTCTCTTCCTTAACTATACATATACTATTTTAATATTGTGAAAATAAATTCTTTTAAAAATTCTAGAATTATATAAATTTGAAAAAGATCATTTTAGAATTTCCTTCTTTTATTATAAAATTTAAAGTTTTCGTTATTAGTTAAGTTTATTCAATTGAAATTAAAATAAAATAAAACTATTGCTTTTTATAGTTAAAAACCAATATTTAGAACGGTAGTATTTTAAGGTGACTTACAATTTTTAGTAATAATAAAACAAAATAATTTAGAAAGCAAAAAACATTTTAATTTAAAATTTTGAAAATAATTACATTTTTGGGGAATTTAAAATTAACAACAAAAATTTATTACAATAATTAGAATTTATAAATAACGATAATTTTACATGTTCAGAATTCTAAAAAAAAGTTTTAAAGTTACAATTATAAATCAGTTTTGCAATTTTAAAATTCCCATGAAAAAAATTAATTGTTTCGAATTTTAGTAAAAAATAATTTCAGTTGATAATAATCTTGTTTTAATAAAAAAAAAAAATTAAGAATTCATTAATTTTATGAATTAAACATTTATTAATTTCTAAATTGCAAAACAGCAAAATTCGAATTAATTTTACTGCTTTACAATTTAGATATTCTTGGAAGTTTTTAAAACTTTTATTTAAAAGAAATGTTTAAAAATTTCTAAAAGCATAAAATAGAATTCTAAAAAGAATGAATTCCTTAGACAAAACGATTTTAAATCCAAATAATCAAAATCCTTACCATTTTGAAAGAGTGCCACGCCATGTAGAACGACCATAACCCATCCTAACCCGCAATCGGCCCACATCGCCTATCGGGCTAGAAAACTTCCATTGACATCAAAACAAGAACAACCTTAAAGGTTAAAAAATGTTCTAAACAGCAGACGAATAAATTCAAATTACAACGAACTATTTGACTCTGAAAGAACAGTTTCTACGGTTTCGTGGTTGTTCTACATTTCATATCCACAACTCAACTCGATAATAGTCGTTTTGAGTGTATGAGAAAAAGTTTATGGGCGGTCTGAGCAGCGCATTTCGCTCCTCTCTGATTGGTTCGCAGTAAATTGTTTCTATTACGCAAGCGTAGATGGATGTTCTGTCCCACGTGCAGCAGACGATCACTTAAGAGTGGTGTCTTCTCCGCAATGCTCCTTGAAAGATATTCTGGCCGCTTTTAGTTTTTGGATAGTAATTTATGGGTATATTCGCTATGTATGGAGCTTACAAAACTTATTTCAATAAAAACATTCAACACGTTTTAGTAGTAAATGCTTATAACTAAGTAGAAAGGTATTAAAAATTGCAAAATATATGTTTTTCAGCAAAAATTTTTTTTGTGAAATATTAAAAAAAAAATCATAAAAAACTTTATATATAAATCAAGATTCCAAACAATCGTATTGTTAACTTAACTGAAAAAGTTTTTTTTATTATTAAATTCCTATTACCAATGTTCATTAAAAAAAGTTATTTTTCATTAAGCATAATATTTAAAATGTTGCACGATTAATATAAAATGTTATTTATTTATTTTGGCTAAAAATAAAATCTAGATGATTACAAAAACTACATCAAGACATAAAACTCTATAAGGACATTTAATATCAATACATAGATGCAGTGTGAATAGGTTAGGCAATTGATTAATATTTTATTGCATTTAGAGACATTTTGTATCAATACATATATTCAGTGGGAATAGATAGAGAAATATTTTTAAATGCTTCAAATGAAGTCATTAAATTAAAAAATAACAAGCTACGTTATTAAAATAACTGAATTAGGAGGTAAATTGAAGTATAACTTCTTTTAAAAAATAAATAATAATAATAATTTAAAACTTACTTTTAAATTTTACGAAATTTTTATTTAATTATCTAAAATGACGAATATTATCTCAAACAATTCAAAAATTTACTTGTTGGATCATCCTGTATATATCATCCAGTATCATTCGTCGTAAAATATGTTACGTAACTACGCTTCCTCCTACGCACTGGCAACAGCGATCCCTGTGCTGTTCAGGAAAAATGGTCAATTGGTCTACAGACCTCACGCGGAAAGAAAGTATATTTCGCAGCATCCTACGCATAGCTAAATATTGAGTTTTCGGCTATTCCTTCCATGAATCCATAATTATATGTCTTTAAATGTGTTAAATATTGCATTTCTCTAATTGTATGAGTGTGTTGTTTGTGCGTGTGTCGATAAAGCTGTGAGTTCTCCAACCTGTACCTCAAGTACCTCAACCCAATCATACCCAGTTACAATTTGGTTGCCCAACCTGCACATTACAATTATATTTATAAATCTGAAGAGAAATGATCTAAATATGCCTCTTTATTATGTTCTTATTACTTATTTTCTTTTAGTTGTTTACTGTATAGCATAACCATACAAATTATTATTATTGTTTCATTGATATTCTTTTTTACATTAAATGGATATTTCATTTTACTAAAATTGAGACTGAACGAATAATAAGTGTAAAACGGTATTAAAAGACAATTTGACATTAAATTTTAATCATTCGTAAGTAGAGTAGAATAATATAATTATACTTTTTAAAAGAGAAACATAACGATTGACATATCATTCATCGTATCTGAGCTTGATTTATAGCAACTGCTATGTTATTTAAAAAGTACATTACGAGAGAACTACAGCACAGATGAAAATAAAATATTCTTTTTCTCGATATAAGTAGAACTGGAACACATTTGTGTTGCAATGGACGAAATCCAGAAAAGCGCTACCCAGCCAGTCTAACAATATGTTACCAAAATATAACATTGAGGAACTTTTAAGTAGCATTTGTTAAACAAAAATTATAACTAGATTAGTGTTAGAATTCGCTTTTTTCTTTCAAAAATACACGATTCAACTTCATTGGTTTTCTAATCACCAAGTTATTGCTGGATATAGATAAATCTCAGCATATATAAAGCAAAAGAGTTATGTGCTAGTGTACGTGTATTTATCTATATTTCTCATAACTTTTTATTACACGAACATGTAGAGGTTCATATTTTTATTGAATCCATTATTATTTTTTTCTGATTTATAGCTCAAAATTGTGAAAAAATTCTTATTAATTTTTAATTAAAGAAAAACAAATTTTTCATGGTAAACTTTCACTTGTGAACTTATAATTTAATAATCATATGCTTCCATTTGTATATTTCCAATAAATTTAAAAATGAATTAATATACAAGGAATGTAACTAATTAAAATAAACTAATTGTGAGGAGTCAAAAATAAATCCGTTTTTTTTTTCTTTTTGATTTTATTATAGTTTGAAGCGAAATATTTTTTTAAAAGTACGAAAATAATTCTTATTTTTTTTTGAATTAAAAAAAAATAAAAAATATATATATATATAATTTTGTATAGCAAATTGGCAGTAGAAGAAAATCGAAGCTTCTTAAACGAACAATGGTACAAAAATCGTCTGCTTTTATTTATTTATTTTTATTTAATATTTTGTTAATATTTGAATCATTATTCTTTTTTTTTTTTTTAGAAATTTCTTTGGTTAAAATGATAAATAATAATTATATTATTATAATGATATTAACTAAATAATTATTAATAATGATTATAACTAATTAATTAGTTATAATAAGAATAATTATAATCATTGATAGCAAATTGTCAGTAACGGAAAATCGAAGCTTCTAAACGAACAAAGGGACAAAAAATCGTCTGCTTTTATTTATTCATTTTTTATTTAATATTTTATTAATATTTGAATCATTATTCTTTGTTTTTAGAAATTTCTTTAGTTAAAATGATAAATTTACATTTCTTTATTTACATATCTTTTCTTGTTCGGTTTTTTCCCCCTATTTTTTAGTTGTATATAGTTTTTCCCTTTGCTGAATCTGGACAATTCCGAGAAATGTCTGCAAATACAATAAAAAAAATATTAGTGAGATTAACCTACTCATATTATTTTACGAATAGATTAGCTATCATAATTTATTTATATTAATTTAAGATAACCAATTTTGATAATGAAACAACCTTAACAACTTTCCTAAAACAATCCATTTTGTTCACATTGTTAACTGAAACATTGTATAAAACTTTTCAGTTTGTCATACTATGCAGACTTCCAGACGCCTATTCTTTAAATTTGCTTAAGCATATATTTTATCAACTGTTTTAGAAAATCTGAAAAGCAAACGCTTGGAAAAAAAGTAGTTTGGATCTCTCTTCCAGCTAAGTGTGATGGATTGGAAAATAGAGAGTGCCTTTACGTTAGTTCAGTGATGAATGATTTATGGTTACGGTATTGATTTATTTCATAATTCAGGAAATAGTAAGGTAAAAGGATCAACATGAAGATTTCATAATAGTATAAAATGATATACTTAATTATTATTAAATTATTGTTAATTGTCGTTAATTTTAAAAGACTGATAAAATTTTATGCGCCTTATATTTAATAACGTTTTAAATATTATTTATTTTTAATGCATCTATAATATTTTTCCTTATATTCATATAAATAAATATTAAACAAGTAATATAAAAAAAAAAATTTAAAGTCAATTCCTACTTTTTTTCCTCTATATTGCAGAAAGTTCTTTATAAATAATTTTCATTCCTTTTTTAAGTTTATCTAGTGCCATCTATGGGTATATATATGCAACTTAAAAACCAAAAAAAAAACTATAATTAATTAATTAAATTTAATTACTGAATTAATATTTGAAAAAACTGTATTAACAAGACAACTGTAACAAGATATATATAGGGAGAGTGTGAGCTAATAGAAGGAATTGAAAAATATTCTTTTTAAAATAATAAGTATTATCATCATCATCATTCCCACAACAGTTCTACGGTAGACTTAGACCGTCTGCCTACTGGAAGATTTCGAGTCAGGAAATGTTTCCTTTTACGGGTAGGGATGTCAGCCCTACGCCCAAAGCTCTACAGTCATATTAAAACCTATTTCTACTACTACACCACACCACATCACTGTTCCTGAGCTGAGTTGCCCCTTTACAGTTTGGGAAGGTGAGAAATCTGATTGGGCTTTGTGAAGCTCTACGGTCCATTGAGACATAGATCTACGGCTTAAAGTGGATTCCGAACCCACACAAACATCCATTTCACCAACGGGACTCGAACCCGAAATTTGTGGCTCTGGTCAGTCACTCTGCCATCAGCCACCAGAGTAATAAGTATATCTTGCTTAATTCGTGCCTTTTTTTTCTCAAAATTCAGTAATTTATTTTATGAAAAAAATTAATTAATGGCTCAAAAATCATAATATTTTCCACTCTTTTTTCCCATCTCTATAATATAATGTACTTTTTTCAAACAGGTAATATCTTACAAAAAAAAAGACAAATTCCTCGAGGAAAGGAAGATTAATCTTTTTGAGGCTTTTAAAAATAAATAAATAAATAAAAATTATTACAAATTTCGACTTCTTCAATAGATTATAAGTGTTGCTCAGACAGATAATGTTTCATTTGTAGAGACAAGCAGTAATCAGAAGGAGCAATATCTGGAGAATATAGGGGATGCGATGGAAATTTTCATCGTTGCGTTTCCAAATAAATTTGAGCTTGTTTCGCAACTGTGTTCGCGCATTGCCATGTTGAAAAATAATAACTTTGTCATGCCTTTCCTCGTATTCTGGTCTTTTTCTATCAATACTCAGCTCATACACATCGACTGCAGTCACCAGTAATCACTAGGGTTTAGCAATTCGTGATTTCTTTTCGCCGACCAGGCCCATCTAGGTCTTTCACATCGAAATTGCAGTCTTTTGAATCGCTATAAGCCATTTTTGAAAGTTGGGTTCGTGTAACACTGTAAACTTCCATAAAAAAATTTCTAATATCTAATATATGTGCATTGTAATGTATAGGTTGGGCAAAAGATTGCTACTGTGTGTGTGATTGGGTTTAGATACTAGAGGCACAGGTTGGAGAACTCACAGCTTTATTGACACACGCACAAATACAAAGACATACACTATTTAACACAAATATAGATTAGTGTAAATATGTGTACAATTATAGATTAGTGGAAGACTACTTCTAAGCCGAAACCCGATACTTAGCTACGTGCGGGAGGCACGAAAACATTTCCTGTTCAGCTGAGAATCTGTTGGCCAACTGACCATTTGATTGTGGCTGTTCATCAGAGCTTCTTCATCTAACTGGTGCCCTTTAAAAACGTACTTTTTGCCATTCACACAGGAAATCTTGCTTAAATTTTGGGACACACAAGATCTCATTTCGACAGTTAAAGGTCTCCAATCTTGCATAAATTTTGGGATACCCTTCATAAAATAAATATGTACTAAATCTCTCCTTTATTGTGTTGTTATTGTTGTTTCTTATCCCACTTGGCGGACAGCAACATCAAGCCCAAGCCCATGAACCCGTGTCTTAAAAAGGAAGAGTCATGATAAAAGGTATAAAAATGCTGCTTCTTTTTGTCCTTAACCTTACGGCACAAAGACATGGGGCACCTACAGAGACGAATCTGGCTTTACCCCCCATCCGGCTAAACCCCCGGGCATTGGATACCCATTTTTGTTGCCATTTACGACATGTATCTGCTACAGTAGGGGCTATCTAACCCGGATCCACACGGGAACTCTTGTGTAATAGGTTTTGAGTGCTGAACCCTGAAAAACGTTGAATATGTTATAATAATGTATAATTCCTACTATGTTTAGAAAATCGAAAAGAAAAAAAAAATTATTAAATTGATTTCATTATCCATTTTTAAAATAACATCCCATTAAACAATAGCATTTACTTTGTTATATTATAAATCCCCATTCTTTTTTTTTTTTTTTTATCATAAAAAAAGAAAGAGCTTATAAAGTACAGTCGCATTTTCAGTGATGAATTTATGTTATAAAATGCGTTTCGGTCAATTTTTGTTCAATAAAGAAAAGGAAAAATAAAATATATTATAGAATGCATATCTGTTTATCGACTCAGTCTAGTTTCTGAATTTTAAATAAGTAGAGAGAGAGTTTTGAAGAAGCACATGGGTCTCAACTGGACGAAATGTACCGAGGTCATGACGTGAAGTTGATCGCACCTGAGGTTGTTCTTTTATTCGTTCCCCAACCTAAGTGGGAAAGCAAACTTAACCATTAAAGAAAGGGAGACTCAAGAGTTTCGAAATGTTTTGTCATATCTGTTTTTCTTTTTCAACGTTTGAAAAAGATTTCTAAAAAGAACTACTTTATTCAGCATAAAAGATTTAAAGACTGCATGTTTCGTTTCGCTGTTAGGTTTTATTTTTTTAACTTTTTATCACAGAAGTTTAAAATGTCAAGATATGCTGCTACAAAATTATCTTATTTTAACAAATTACAATTTTAAACTTCGAGCCTGTTCGTGGCTCAGTGGTAACGTGCGCCGCTGGTGAGCATTAGGCTGATGTTCAGTCTACTTTGTTGTAGGCACTGTTTCAAAAACGAGGAGTCTCGAAGGGTTTTGTAGTGTTCAGCCTCTTACCTTGTGAGTGGGGCTACCTGATGGTGGCAATTTTCCCCTGAATTTTCTCCCATACGATACGCAAATGCGGGGTAGTTCCCCCTAAAAGTCCTCCGGAAGGCACTGCCCTCCTTCTTCAGCGACACGGAACCAAGACAGACTTCTACCTACGGGTGCTCCATCACAACAGAATCCCCCCCTTCCTCATTCATGAAAACACACTGGTTTCTGGACTTAATCTAGATGTCGCTGTCGACCAAGTGGGATAAAAAACACAATTTTATTTATATTTGGTTTGTTATATTCAAACGCCAGGTAATTCCCCCTCACCTGGGGTCATTTACTAATGGAATCGCACATTTGTAGCAAATTCAGCTTTACCTAGAGGGCACTAAAGGCTGAGGGGTTGATATTCTATATTTCCAATATGACAATGCAATTTGTAATAAGAACTCTCATAGTCAAATTCTGGGTAATTTACAATCTCCTCCTCGAATCTGACAGAAAGATTTCTGACTTACAGATTTACCATGCCCATTCCCTCGAAGACCTTTCGAATCATCCTCATTTGTCAAGATTCAAAATCGAAACCATTAGTTCAAAATGACAATGGGCCGTCTACTAAGCCGTCCAAGCCTCTTACTATTATTTACAGTTAATATAGATTTTTGTTTTCGATTTTTTTTTTTTTTTTTTTTTATGAAAAATTTCTTTTTCTTTTTTTTTCTGCAAATACACCAACTAGACATGAACTATGTCAAATAATCATTAAATGTGAGAATAGGATAATAAGAAAAGGATATTAAATAAAATAATGTAAGAAAGATAGAAAAGGATAAATAAAAGAATAAATAAACGTTGAAAGGGATAGATAAATAAAAAGGATGGATTTAGTAACGCCAATGAGATAATTGTCGGAGTTTTTAGTAGTTTCTATGGTTATTCCGTATTAGTTAATTCATGAAGTTTTTCCAACTGCACGGCGAAATACTGGTACTTACTGAAATTTTTTTCAGTATAACAAAGCTAATGCAATGTAAATAATTATTTAGTACAATAAGTGTTGACAATACAGACATTCT
This sequence comes from Caerostris extrusa, assembly GCA_021605095.1. Taxonomy (NCBI): domain Eukaryota; kingdom Metazoa; phylum Arthropoda; class Arachnida; order Araneae; family Araneidae; genus Caerostris; species Caerostris extrusa. Next base: position 13,040 of record BPLR01018202.1, on the reverse strand, counting down.
TTAATGTAGTATAATATAGAGTACTGTTATTAATAAGTCCTGAATGGCTGAGTATCTAGCGCTTTGGCGCTCGGTGACATGGATGCTTGTAGTGCTTCGAAATCTAGTTCTAGTATGAGCGTAGAGCGTTGTCTTGAGGTTTAGTCAGTCTTCAGCCCTCGTGATTCCTCGCTAAAAGTGAAACTGCATGTTACCCTAAGCCATGGCCCTGTTGCATGCGACTGGGTCTTCTGGAACTGGAGTAGGTTTTCCTGCACCAGGGGGATTAGTAACAACAAGAATAGTTTTTATTAATTGATAATAAGTAACTCCAGTTTTAACTTTTTTTTTTTTTTTTTATCCCACTTGGTAAACAGCAACATTTAAACCAATCCATGAATCCATGTTCTCATGAAAAAGAGGCAGCTTCTGTTGTGATGGAGCACCTGTAGGTAAAAGTCTGACTTGCCTCCGTGTTGTTGAAGAAGGATGGCTGTAACTTCTGGGAGGCTTTTAAGGGGCACTACCCCGCATGTGCGTATCTCTTGAGAGAAAAAACCAGAAAACTCCCACCAGGTAGTCTGACTCACGGGGCAAAAGGCTGAGCATCGCAAACGCCATCAAGTCTCCTCGTTTTTGAAACAGTGTCTATAACAAAGCCACTAGCGGATGGAACTTCAGCCCTAATGCTTACCAGCGAGTCAATGAGCTTAGAGTGGGGCTCTTGTTTTAACTAATCTTAAATTTATGTATGAAAAAAATTAAAACATTTTAAAATAGCAAGAATACATTAATTACTTCTAACACAAAAATGTTATTATTCTTTCTGAATATCAGTTGGATCATGCATTACATATAGAATGATAAAGAAAATTATATTTTAAAAATAAAATTTAAATAACAAAAATACGAGTTTTGAATTAAGATGTTTTAAAAGATAATTATGTGTTTAAAATATTGATAAAAATAAAATTTTTTTCATCAGAAAATTTTTAAATAGCTTTTCTTTGTAAAACATAAATCAGCACACAAAAAATAAAACACGAGACTACCATGTCGTTAGAAGTTTTATATCCTTACAATAAAATTGATTTATAAATAATATTATTTTATTAAAATAGTTAATAAAATGTTTTACTGACACACAAAATATCTTTTTTGACCGACTCGTGGCTCAGTGGCAACATGCGCTGCCAGTGAGCATTAGGACTAGGGCTCAATCTGCTGGCGACTTTGTTGTAGACACTCTTTCAAAAAACGAGGAGAGTTTATGGAGTTTGTTATATTTAGCATCTTGTCTCGTGAGTTGGACTACTTGGTGGGAATTTTCCGGGTTTCCTCCCCATACGATATGCAGATGTGGGGTAATTCCCTCTAAAAGTTCTTCCAGGATGGCACTGCCTCCTTAATTCAATGGCTCGGAGCCAAGTCAAATTTCTACCTCAGGGTTCTCCATCACAACAGAGGCTGCACTCCTTATATTATTATTACAATTATAATAATAATTATATTATTATTATAATTCAAAAACTTTTGTTAAACAATGATTAAATCTAAAAGATCGAAGTGATCTATGAATAGAAAAATAAATTTTAATTCATTTTTAACTGACGAAACATAATTTTAATGTTTTATTTACGTATAAATGTTTTTTGGTTAATGTGTTTAATTATAATTTTATAATTAAATATTTAGGACGAGTGTTAAGCAGATGATACGCGGAAGTGTTATATTTTTATTTTATATTAGCTAATTAATTACTTAATTTGTCTAAAATTGTTAATTTAACATTATTTTAAATGTGAAAAGCTAATTATAATTTCGTTAATTAATTCATCAATTTTAATTCATTATTGAAATTAATTTTAATTTAATTATTGAAATTAATAATTTAGGTTTTAATTTAGGTCTTTTAAATATTCAGTTTTAATATAATTTTAGCTATCTCTCAAAAATAATTGACTCCTTTCATTTTCGACTCTTGCGATATATTTAAGTTAATACTTTATGTCGAATAATTTGCTGATTAATGATAAAATTTTCTTAAACTTTTCTAAGGTGGGATTTAAAAAAAAAGAGGATTTCATTTATATATTGATGAATTCCAAAGTATTGTTTAATATAATATATAATTTAAAAGATAAATCGTTTTTTAAATCAATTTTAATATTAATTCTTTTTGAATATTTTTTTGTATCGTTGAATATTTAATGTAATACGATTCGTACACACTTTGGAAATAAAAAGTTAAAATTATCATTTGACTGAAAAATAATATGTATAGTTTTCTTAAAAAAAAAGTATATGTACAGGAAGGCAGCTGGTTATATATATATATATGCTACACAATCAGTCTATTCTAATCTAATAAGATTATTATATTATAAAATTTAAAACAAGTTAGATTGTATGAATAAGGATATATATATGTATATATATCTTTATTATTATTATATTAAATTATTATTATTATATTTATTATCATTAATTATTATTATTATATTTTTTTATATAAGTATGAAGTTAGATAAATATTTTTTTATAATCAATTTTAATACTAAAATATTTTTATATCATTGGATATTTTTTATGTAATACGATTCATGCGCATTTTGGAAATAAAAACTTAAATTATCATTTGATTGAAAAATATGTACAGTTTTCGTAAAAAAGTACATGTACAGGAAGGCAGCTGGTTATATATATATGCTACACAAACAGTCTATTCTAATCTAATGAGATTATTACATTATTTCGAAAATTTAAAACAAGTTAGATTCCATGAAATTCGTTCGGAAAAAAAAAAAAAAGGAATATAAGGGAATATAAAAATTCCTTTAAAATATTTCTTTTCGATTGCCCAAACTCTTCCTTTCTGTTTATGTTGTATTTTCTTAAGTTAATCTAAAAATCCCGTCAACCACTGTGCGCCTTGGAGCATTTTCATGAAAAACCCCGAGAAAATTTGAAAAGATCCTCCGGCCAAAAAAAAAGTAAAAGAAAAAGAATCTTTCGAATCCATTTGACAAAAAATAACCTCTCCAAATAAAAAAAAAAAAAAAAAAAAGAATTCCCATTTTTCTTTCCAAAAACACTCTTATTCTTTCAAACACACACAAAAAAATTCAAAATTCGTGAACACAAAAACTTTAAAAACCAAACTTCTTCATTGCGCATTCGTTCTATGTATGATACGTATCTTAAACGAAGTTGATGTCATCAGCAAGATTATTAAAACATGTCAGCGAAAGTCACTGATCCGAACGGCGATTAACGATATCGTATCACTTCAAAGCGTTCACGATTCGATTATTCTTCAAGTGGTTTGTATCGATATCGCTGGAGATATTTTGTGTTGACGACGTAGCCCCGAGAAATACTACTCATTAAGCATTATGGGAAGAGGAGTAGTAGCATGAATTCCGGATCGATTTCACAAAGCGTTTCGCGGAATTCGATGAGGAGCAAGCCCGAAGGCCATGTTATTGTGATGCTCGAACAGAATGGATTCTGATTGGTATGTAATCGAATTAGTGGAATAAAAGCTGATGGAAGCTAAAGGTGAATATTAAAGCACGGGGAAATAACTGTTTAGGCGAAAAGAGTTGAATTTCGTTTTTAGAACGAAAAACATTGTATTGCTATTGTAAAGAATTATTGGGTCGTTTCACCCATTGAACATGTGAGGAGAATTAAATCATGTGTGATGTTATTTATTGTTCGCTCTGAAAATCATAATTATGAAATTAAAAATATATTGGCTTTTTTTTATAACAAAAGGGTTTATTTAATGATAATGAGATTGTTTTAAATTGATCAATTATTTTCTGAGTACGTCCAAAAACAGGAGAAGTTAGATAGCTGTAAATGAATAATGCAATCGGTAACAAAATAATTTAAATACGAAAATTTTAAGAAAAGCATTTTGTTTTTAAAATATATATTTAAAAATTTTATGCAATTTATTTGCTCTAAAAATTAATTATTCCTTAAACAAAATTTGTTAAGTAAACTAAATTAATTACTGCATAAATTGAATTATTAATTAAATTAAATTAATTACTGTTTAAAATGAATTATTATTTAAACTAAATTAATTATTGCTTAACTTAAATTATTATTTAAACTAAATTAAGTACTTTTTAAATAAAATTAAGTACTTTTAAATGAAATTAAGTATTTAAACCATATTAATTACTCCTTAAATTAAATTAATTATCCTTAAACTAAATTAATAAATTCCCTTTTATTGTCAATTTTTAGACGCAGAGATTTAAATTGGGACCTAATAGCCGAGTGACTAGCGCTCTGGGACTCGGTGCTACAGGTTTCGGGATCGAATCCCAGAGGTGTCATGGGTGTTTGTAGTGGTTCGGAATTCACTTTAAAATCGTAGGTCCCGGTCTAGTATGGCTGTAAAGCGTTGAGCGTAGGGCTGACAACCAAACCCCGTAAAAAAAGAAAACATCTCCTGTCTCGAAAATCTGCAATTAGGCAGATGGCTTTGTCCCATCATGGGCTGTTGCGCCAATGAAGATTATTTAAATTAGGCCTTATTGTTAAAAAAAATAGCAAAAGATTGATAGAATTGCTGCCTTTGTTTAAGCTACATAGTCTTCCATTAATTGATTTTTATTAGTTTTATTACATAGATGGACGTTGAGCTCCATTAATATGTGCCACAAATGGCTAGAAGAACATTATCGCATCGCTAGAAGAACAACACCGGGACTCCCGTATTCACCTTGTCATACATGAGGAAATTGTGAAACTCTCAACCGCCGATGAATGGGCATTTATAGACACATTATTTTGTAATTAGTACCAGTTCGTTGAATAAAAGAATAATTTAAGTCAATATTTATTATATTTGCGACTTTATATCTGAAGTAATGAAATAAATGGTAACTATGATTTCATTTAGCTTGAAAACAATACAGTAGTTTTTAAACAGTGCAAAATTGTTAAAAGAAAACACGTTACATTAATACGCATAACACGAAAATATGAATTTTTTTGAAAAGTTTTCAAAGTTTTTACTAAATATTAATTAAAATTTAATATCATAACAAAATTTAATATAACAATAAATTGTAATACTCTTAATAATATTTAATCAATGCTTAATAGATTACAATAATCTATTAAGATTAATTGATTATGATAATAAGATTGATTCAAAAATTCTTCTATTTACAGTGAAGAAGTGAATACATAGAAGAGTGTTTAAAGTATAAAAAGAGTAGAATATTTGCAATATTCTATATGCTAGAAAATAGGAATAATAGCTTTATATTTAGTTCAACAAATATGACTGTACAATGATAGGAATAAGATGACGTCAAAATACATTCTTAAAAAGATTTTATGAAAAACTTTATTAACATTATGAATAACCTGTTATAATATTTGAAGTGAACAAATATTTCGGATAACAAATATCAAAGGATTATAAAAATTGTAAAGTTTAATTTTTTCATTTGCGCAACAGCCCCATGGTGGGCCAAGGCCATCTGCCAGATTTCGAGACAGATTTTTTTTTTTACTGTCAGCCCTACTCTCTACAGTCATATTAGACTGGAATTTACGGTTTAAAGTGGATTCCTCACTACAAACATTCATAGCATTTCCGGGCTTGATGTCATAGCACCGTCACTCGGCCATCAGGCCTATTTAAATTAAATTACATGGTTCATTAATAGAAACAAATTAAAGTTCATTTAAGAAATTTTTGTTGGGATTTTCCCATTGTTAATGGATATATGAATCCCGGACAATTAAGTCTAAAAATATCCACCATAATACCAAATCGTAATATCCACCGTACAATAACCACCAGCTTAATATCGTGATCAACCGTTATAAAGCAGAGATTATGCATAGAAATATTTCTGAGTAAAACCGAACATACTTTCTGTACAAAAACTTATGTTTAATTAATAAACGACAATAAAAAAAAACAATAAATGAAAGAATATTGGATAAATTTTTATATAGTTTGGATAAGCATAAGGTTTTAAATAACGTATCAGGATATTTCTACTACAGTTACGGCATTTTAAAGAAATAATTTATTCAATTTATCTTATCGAAAATAATATTTTATTAATTTTATTAGAATTGAGTGTTCGGCGTTAGAATTTGTTCATATTCAAAGATGATAGCTTTTGTTCTATCTTTTAAATTGCGTAATATGTAATATTTAAATAATATATAACGTAATATTTATTAAATTATGTAATATTTTTAATTGTGTAATATTTAAATCAAAATAAAATATTTTTAACACATATATTTTTATAAAATACTGCAAAAAAAAAAAAAAGAAAGAATTGAATAACTCTTATTTGTAGTATTCATGTCTAAATTATAAAGAATTCAAAGCCCTTTATTTATCTTTTCACTTTGTTGTACATAATTTCCGTTGTTTTTTTTTTTATTATTGATTCTTAACAGCAAATTTTATAAGTGAGAATGTACTTGAAGAAATATAAAACTTGAAAATATATAACAGGAAATAAACAGGAAAATACTAATAAAGTAAAAAATGCATACATAACACACGAGAGTAAACAGAAATATTTCTTCACTACCATCCATCTAGACTTCATCATTTTCTTATTACTTGAAGAAACATAAAACTTGAAAATATATAACACAAAATAAACAGGAAAATATCTAATAAAGTAAAAAAAAAAGGAAACGCAGCATACGAGAGCAGCAAAAATATTTCTTCATAACCATCCATCTAGACTTCATCATATTCTTATTACTTGAAGAAATATAAAACTTGAAAATATATAACAGGAAACAAACAGGAAAATACTAATAAAGTAAAAAATGCATACATAACACACGAGAGTAAACAGAAATATTTCTTCACTACCATCCATCTAGACTTCATCATTTTCTTATTACTTGAAGAAATATAAAACTTGAAAATATATAACAGGAAATAAACAGGAAAATATACTAGTAAAGTAAAAAATGCGTACACTACAAACAAGAGCGAGCAACAGAAATATTTCTTCATGACCATCCATCTAGTCTTCATCATATTAAGGATGGCATTAATTCGATTCTTCATCTCTGGGCTAGCCTGCTGAACAATCCGGATCATTGGTGGCGTTTATTGTCCCGTGAAATTAAGAGTGACTTCTGGAAAACAAGCCTGGGCAGCATCAAGCGCTCTTCTGAATAGACAGCAGAAGTCGTTAAAATCTGGCGTTTATGCGCTCGCACTTGATAATCATCAGATGGTTAAGCTATTAGGGTTATTAGGACGTGTATCAAAAAGTTGCTGGAATTACCCCAAGGAGCATTTTTCAATGAGCGCTTATGATGGTAAAAGATGATCGAATTAGTTACAATTAAAGTCTCTTTTTAAGGTTGTTTTGTTGGTGGTAATTTTATATAAGTGGCTTTTAATTATGCTGTATTTTATTCCGTTTCTTTTTTTCTAACAAGTTGAATTTCTTAAGAAAAGTTGAGGTGCTAATGTGAGTTTGAGTATGTGTTAATACAAACTTGCAAACAAATGAAAATTAAATAAAATGATAACTATGTAGCTTTGTGTATCACAATAATCTAATTTTATAAAATGTGTGTTACAATCTATTTTCTTAATTTTTATATATATTAAATATAATAATAAAATTTTATAAAGTTTGGCTTAAATAATACATTCGATCTAATTAGCCAAAAGTGTGCAAAAAAAATGACCGTAAAACGACAAACCAAACAAAACTAATCAAATAATACATTGTTTAACTTGCAATCCATTGATACAAAGCAAACAGCCAGCAAGTAAAGTATGCAGCCAACAGGTAAGTAGCAGTCAGCATGCAAGAGGACTCAAATATAAATCCGCTGACGGTATCCATTGCAGTCACGGATTTCAGGAATGAGGAGACTCGATAGTGATTGTGAAATTGTATATAAGAGTCTCGCAACAATAGTCAGGCTGTTCAGTGGAAGTTTTAATCACTTGACACGCAAATGCAGCCCAATTACGCATAAAAAAATCCTCCAAAAATGCAACATCCACCCGCCATAACCCTTTGGTGGGCTGTAAATGACATGCATAAGGGAAAAGAATGCCTATCGATATATATACAGTTTTTTTCAAATATTAATTCCTTAATTAAATTTAATTAATTAATTTTAGTTTTATATGGAAGAATAATTTTTTTCTCATATATAAGATATTTAGCAGGATATAAATTTAGGAATAAATACCATCAGTGGCAAAGCGTATTTATATTAATTGTAATTATTCAATAAAAAGTAACTAAAATAAAAATTTTCTTTGTTGACCTAAGTAGGAATTGACTTAAATTTTTTTTTTTATATTACTTTGTTTTAACAAACTGAATTTCTTAAGAGTAGTTTGAGTATGTGTTAATACAAACTTGCAAACAGATAAAAATAAAATAATTTATAACTTTGTAGCTTTATGTATTAAAATAATCTAATTTTGTAAAATGGAAGTGTTACAATGTATTTTCTTAATTTTTATATGTGTTGAATATAATATTAAAATTTTTATAAAGTTTGGATCAAATAATACAATGCCCAACTTGCAACCCATTGCACTGGTAAGTAAACAGCCAGTATGCAAAAGATTCAAATTACTCCGCTGGCGGTATCCATTGCACTCATTTCAGGAAAGAGGAGACTCGATATTGATTGTGAAAATGTATATAAGCGTCTCGCATCAATAGTCAGCTATCTGATGGAAATTTCTCTTACTTGACATGCAAATGCAGCCCAATTACCCATAAAAAAAAAATCCTCCAAAAAAAAAAAGCAACATCCTCCCATCACCATTTGATGGACTGCACATGGCATGTATACGCTGAAAAGAATGCTTACCGATGTACAAAAAAAAAAAAAAAGAAAAGCACATTTTGTCTTGCTTTTGAAATGCAAATTGCAGCTTCATTTGTAAATATATAATATTCTCAAATAAACTAATTTTTATATTATAATAGAATTTGAATTATATAAATTATTGTTATTATATTGCATTGTAATTATTGTTATTATTATTATTATATTGCTTTGTAATTAACTTGTCGTTAGGCTGCAAAACCAAAGAATCTTATTTCAAAATTCGTTAATCTGTCACACCATAATTCTTCCATCATCATTTTTAGCTGAGACAGTTAATGGACTGATAGATGGGTTTGTTGAAAAATTTTATTTTACAAATAATAAGAATAAGAATAAATAAAAAAAAAGGAACATTTCCTTCTTTAGTATCAATTTCTAATTAATCATGATCATAACATAATATATATATATATGTATATTTACTCACACTCATGTCCATAAATTAAGGATAATTCAGAATCACACAAAAATTGAACTCTAAAATAAAAATTTCACCTGTAGAATTATCACACTTGAAGAAGACTCACAGGAAACCACCAGATGGCGCGGATAGTACGTCAGACGAGTAAGAGATGGGTATATAAGGAATGGTGGCAAAGAAGTAAAATTGTTCACAAGCGCTTTAAAAGCCTTTCAGTGCAAAAACCACATAGTTATGGCACAAAGGAAGCATTTGGATGATTTTTTACGTGGTAGAATTATCGGACGACTGGAATGTGGACGTACTCAGCTGGAAGTATCCAAGGAACTTGGAATCGCTCAGAGTGTCATCTCCAGGCTTTGGAAACGATTCCGAGATGATGGTAATGTGAGTAGATGTTAGAGCACAGGTCACCCCCGAGTTACAACGCCGAATGAGGACCGGTATTTAGCAATTACTGTCAAAAGAAACAGATGGAGCACAGCATCAGACCTGTCTCGTCAGCTCTCTTCAACTACCGGTACGACAGTTTCAAGGCAGACCGTGTACAGACGCTTAGGGCACATTGGTCTGTATGCTCGTAGGCCTGTCAGATGTGTTCCACTTACCGCAACTCACTGTCGCCTGCGATTAACCTGGAGTAGAGATGCATGCATTGTGGACACCACAACAGTGGTCTTGTGTGATGTTTTCCGACGAGTCCAGGTTTAGTTTGCAGCCTGATTCTCGCCGGACTTTCATATGGAGAGCGCCAGGTACCGGTTACCACCAAAGAACACCATTGAACGACACCATTACGGTGGTGCAGGATGGCTCGTTTGGGGAGGAATTATTCTTGGTTCCAGAACTGACCTGCATGTTCAGAGTGTAACGATGACAGGCCACATCTATCGGGATGTCATTCTGGAACAACATGTACGTTTGTTTCGGGGCGCCATGGGTGCTGAATTTTTGTTTATGGATGACAACGCCCGTCCTCACCGTGCAAACATTGTAGACGAATGCCTTCAATTGGAGGATATTACCCGTATGGATTGGCCAGCATACTCACCGGACTTGAATCCAATAGAGCATGTGTGGGACATGCTTGGCCGACGAATTGCAACCCGTCAACCCCCTCCCACCTGTCAACCGGAACTTCGGAGGGCATTGCTTGATGAGTGGTGTAATATTCCCCAAGATCAGATTGATAATTTGATACCAGCATGCCTAGGCGTTGTTGCATTGCATCGTCCGGAAGACATACTCCATATTAACCATCATACTATCCATGTTATACTGTTTTTTGTAAATAGGTTCTTTTTGAAATTTGCACCAGGGAGTAAAAATCGCAATTTTTATTAATTATGTCAAACATATAGCATCTTTTTTTGCTCTTTGCCTTTTGTTTAATAAATAGACTTTACAAATAAGTCAAATTTGTTTTGCTTCTGTCTCTTTCTTTGCCTGAACTTCATTATCCTTAATTTATGGACATGAGTGTATATATATATATATATATATATATATATCAAAGTTGTCCGTATATACACGGCCACGATTTACATTCAAATTAGGAAGGATACCTTAACACAAAGCCTAGTTCAACTGAAAAAATTTTCCGAAATTGGATTAATAATAGTTAAAAAATGAAACAATTATGCCAATTTGGCGACTATTTGTTGTTGGTGAATTTTTCATGTTTCACGTTATTTTTTAAGCTGTTGTACGGTTCATACACCAACTGACACAAAATAAATAAATAAAACATATTAACAGCAAAATAACAACCACCTAAAATTTTGTTTAATAAATAAAACAATGCATTTGTTATTTTTCTAGTAAAATGCCCCAGTTTAATCCTAGACTCCTATAACCCCCGAAGAAGTTACCAATGTTACAACCCGAAGTATATCACCAATTACTCATTGCTGTAGTTCAATTCAAGGAATTCTCTACTAGCTCCGATGCTCAAAATTTGATAGTCATAAGGCTGAATTTAGGACGAAGGAGAAAGAAAGCATTTTTAGAATTGTTCATTCTGAGCTGTAGAAAGTACTTTTACTCGTTAAACTTCACACTAATTTTTATTATTAAATTTGCAACGCCGCATAAAAAAAATTTACAATGCCATCTAACAATTCATTCAAGCGGAATCGGTAGGATGGAATCTGTAGGCTTTTTACAAAAGATTCGTGAGCTGGATAAGAAAAAAATCCATAATGTTTATTTTCATAACGTAATTGACATTATTATCTAATGAAATTTGCCATTTGTTAAGGGAATACCTAATTCCCATAACTGGGCAGTTGTGGGAACTGTTGCTCTAAATTTTGATACCATTAGTGGCTAAAGTGATTAACAATAGAAATTATAAATTGTTTTTTAACAATTTCTTGCAAATTAAACAACATTATTTCGCAAAAGTACCAAGTCAAGTCAAGTCAATAACATTATTAAATTGCATTAAACGACATTGATTAATATTAACTTGGCAAACTTTTTGTAATATAAATTGAATTGCCATGTGACTTATTTGACTTATATGACTTTATTTTTATTTAATGCTTCTAGGAAAAGGCTTAAGCATTTTTACCGATTCAACTTTTTAATAGTTTTTATTATAATTGAATTATTTTAATTTTACTTTAGGCATTTAAAAATATAATTGTGAGAAATGGCTCCATGATTTTTATTTTACTTGCAAAAGGTTAAGAAAAGCCCTGATCTTTGATTTAAAAAAAAAAAAAAACCTTATTATTTCTTTTTAATATAAAAGAATTAATAAGTTTACAAAAGTTGTGCAACGCCAGGTTGTGGTGCTAGTCGATATATATATTTCTCCAGGTTTGTGTGTGTCCTCCTATGCAATGCCTCAATTTATATACAAATTTTATTAAAATGGGCAAGGATACTTAATAGAATGCCTAGATTACCTGAAAAACTTTCGAAATTGGTTCAATGTTAGTAAAGATTCAGCATGCCTTCCCGAACAAACTACAAAGCCAGTGGGGAAGAGTTCAAAGTTAATAGATCTTCCTTCCAAGGAAGGGTTGACTCTTTTTTCGTTAGACTTTGGCCTTTTGCACTTTTTTTACGAGCTCCAGACAGTACGGAGGGTACAAAAGAACGAACTGGCCTTTAAGAAGATTTATTATATAGTTAAATATAGAATAAATATTTTGTTATATAGTTATGTTTTTTGTGTTATGCCTTTGCTTGCGCACTTTTGCTGTTTTGCAATTTTAATAAATATGGCAGCTAAACATCGCTTATTTATTTTTAAGAAATAATTTAATTTCTATCCATGAACAACACTGAATCATGACCACAACCATATATGGACCTAACTTTTACTATATTTGTTTAAAAATATATATATATTATCTAATTGGGATAAATTAGATTTTTTAAGTGGAGTTGGCGACTTTTTTTTTGGTTGGCGAATTTTTCACACGTAACGTTATTTTTTACGTTGTTATACTGTACATGTTGTTGTTGTATCTAATGCTCATTGTCCTGCAGTGTGGACGGACATCCCATAAGTGATCTACTCATGGATGGAGCGAAAGGGACAGCTTCAGTGATGGAGCATCCGTAGGTAGAAGTCGGACTTGATCCGGATCGCTGAAGAAAGAGGCCATTGCCTTCCGGAAGGACTTTTCTAATGGAAACTACCCTGCATGTGCGTATCGTATGAGAGAAAACGCGGCAAACTCCCACTAAGTAGTCCGACTAACTAGATAAGATGTTGAACATCAGAAAC